>JASAMX010021196.1:0-22967 GCA_030248175.1 Microlaimidae sp. YZB2_3 | reverse complement strand
CATGGACCCCTATACTCCTGGACAGTCGGCGTTTTGAGAGGGGTGTGCAACAGATACATCACTGACAGATTCTACATGTGCTCAAATCCGCAATTTTCGGGCTAAAAACTTTTTGTAAATAATTTTTTTCATAAAATTAGGTGGTTTTGATTGTATCAATGTATTTTTATATTTTTAAAATGGGTTTTTGAAAATTTTATAGCATAATAAAATTTTGCCCAGTACTAAAATTTACAATTTTTACGCGTTTTTTAAATAAAACATTAACACAAATGATGAAATATTTTAACCACTTTATTTACAGATATAGTGCTAAATTACTAAGCAAAAAAATGGAAATTGGTAGTAGTATTATGTTACTATGGACAATCGTTAACAAAAGATTATACTATAGTCATTAAAAAAGGATCAACCTTCAAGTTTTTATATGTTAATAAATATTTTTATAGTAAAGCTAGAAGAATATGTTTTATCAAATTAATCAACTGATTAGTTACTACTAAATAAATTTAAAAAATTAACATTCATACAGCAATATTAGGTTATATAAGGTAATAAGTTTTCAATACATCAATTTTTGTTCAAAATTCTTTTTATTTCATTACCATTTATTAAATAGTAAACATTATATTGCAAACAATTCGCCCAATCGGGTTCATTGGTCTGTAATTATCTAGTGATGTGCCCCGGAGCTTAAAGCTCCGGAGATCCGGAGCGGAGCTCCGCTTTTAGGAGCTCTGGAGCAACCCCCGAGCTCTGGAACTCCGGAGCTCCGCCATATTTTTTCCGCACTAATATTGCTTAATGAATGTAATATTTTTTTTAGTTTATTTAGTAGTAACTAATCAGTTAATTATTATTCTTCTAGCTTTATTATAAAAATATTTATTGGCACAAAAGATTTGAGGGATGTTCCATTTTTAATGACTATAGTATAATTTTTCGTTAATTATTGTCTATAGTAAACATAATACTACTACCAATTTTCTTTTTTTTTGCTTAGTAATTTAGCGCTATATGTGGAAATTAAGTGATAAAAATATTTCTTTACTTGTTTTAATATTTTGTGGAAAAAAAGCAAAAAATGTGAAATTTTAGTACTGAATGGAATTTTAATATGCCATAAAATTTTCAAAAAAACAATTTTTAAACTATAAAAAAAGATTGATACTTTTGAAATCACCTAGTTGTATGAAAAAAATTATATTCAAAAAGTTTTAATCCCGCAAATTGAAGATTTGAGCACATATATAATTTGTCAGTGATGTATCTGTTACACACCCAGAGATCCATTCCAAGGAAACGCCGACTGTCCAGGAGTATAGGGGTCCATGACTAGTCTGAGATGGACATTATGTGGACTATAGACAAGTTTTGAATAAGGGTTTTTTAGTGCAGGAAGAATAACTATTAGCGCCAATCATATGTAGGGGGAAAATTAAGAAACAGCAAGCGACTAGTACATTTTACGGTATAAAATATTTCAAATATTTATTGGTTCAAAATCTCGACCAATTCTCTTCAAAATTTCTCAAATACTTTTTAATATTACAAAAGCAAAAGCATGTTTTGGGGATTTTTAGTTTTTGGCCGCTTCGTAGGTACGGCACTGTTGGCGCGCTTGGTTTCCAGTTTTTTAATATTTCAATTACAGAAAATGCTTAATTTAAAAGTTTGGAATGGATTTTTTAAAATTAATTTTTAAATTTGAATAGTTTTACAACCAAAACATTAAAAAAACCTTTGTAGGTTTTTAAAATTAGTTTCAAAGCACAAATTCAACTTTATTTTTACTAATTCGAAATCATTGTTGACGAAAATATGTACTATTTTAGTGATGATTTCTAATTATTGTGACGTTTAATTAAAAAACCGAAATTTATTTAGCACAAACTAATATATTAAAGCACTTCAACGTGGTGAAACATATCATCGTGTAGGAATTTTTATGAAATATTAGGTTTAAACTTAAGAAGCTAGGAAAACGAAGATTTTTTAAATTTTATTTTTTTCTTTTTGTACCCTTTCTGGTACAGTAACAGACGCTTTTTCAGAATTGCATTTGGTTTGGCTAGCTGCCCACTGAATAAAAATTGCTACCATATGATACATATGATATGATTCGTTTATACATTGAACTAATCAAACCGCACTGTCGCATTTTTTTAGTCTGATGAAATGTCAATTGAAAAAATCATACTTATATCAATCTTTGACAAGCGCGAAGTCGCCACTTTTTAAAATTTATAATTGTTTCTTACACAATACAAATATAACCTTTTAATTAAAAAAATGGCGATTTCGCACTTGTCAAAGATTGCTGTGAGTATGGTTTTTTTTCAATTGACATTTTATCAGACTAAAAAAAGTGCAACAGTGTGATTAGTTCAATGTATAAACGAACCATTATCATATGGCAGAAATTTTTAGGCTGGCGTTTGGCCAGCTGGCCAAACTAAATTTAAATTTCCTATAGTCCACATAATGTCTATCTCAGACTAGTCAACATTTTTTTATGTCTAAACATACGCCCGGGGGAAAATCGTCCCTTTTTTCTGCTCTATTCTTAGAGTATTTTTCAAGGCTAGTTTTTTGAAATGAGCACCAGTTTCGCACCGTTAACGGATTGTCTTTTAAGAAGGGGGTAAGAGGAGAGTATTTTAAAAATAGACATTTTAGGCGGAATGGGGGGTCACCCCTTAGGAGGGGGTGGAGGGGGTAGTCCCTTACCTTGGTCTCCACGATAAATTGCGCCGCTTGTGTTTTTGCCGTTTCCGGTTGAGATTGGCCGTATAAATACCCGGTGTTAATAGTCCAGTCGTCCCTTTGATAAGGAAACATGACGGCAAACGGCTTTATTTCCTCGGATTCAGTTGACCAGTATTTGGAAGTTCAACAATCGAAATAAGCGTATGCATCAAGAACGGTGTTTCTAAAAATAATTTTAAGAATCGCCGATTAATTGCACTAACTAGCACCATTTGTAAAAAAAATAAACTTTTTAATTCAATTTCGTTATTAACGTCTGTTCGAACACTTTTCACTTGACCGCGTACAATAAAAAATCAGTTGCAATACAAAAAAAAATTTTTTTTACTTACATAAAAAGTATTTTATTATTTATTTTAATTATAGAGCATTATAATATTTCAAAATATTCCAGCCATATCCCAAAATATCTCAAATATTGTATAGCATAATAATATAGTATTATTATATATTTTAGATATAAATGCACTACCAGGGCTCCTCGACTTAAATAAAAAATCCATTTTATAACAAATTTCTATTAATAATAATTAATTTAACTTACTGGATATTAAAAATAATAGTTAATAAAGGGCACGGTTTTAATTTATTTAGCCAAGATTATTAGCCAACTATTTATTAAAAAATTACTAATAAGTAGTACATTATTTCTAAAAAAATTATTGTCATTACGCATCGTTTTTTTGTATTAAGTGAAAAATCGCTTAAAGGTTTAGGGGTTTAGGATCACGATTTAGGGGTTTGTCTATAAAGCTTCTTTAAATGATTAAAAATAATTGTAAAATACATAGAACTTTCTTTAAACATAAAAAAATCAAACTGAATTAAAGAACTAATCTCTTGAACTTGTTGTTTTAAAATTATTTGAGCTTTGTGTAGCTTCTACTCTACACACTATTTTTTCCTGGAGAGCGATCTTTAAATTAATTTTGTGTTAAAATAAATCATGATATAAATGTAGATTCCTAAAAATGCTTTAATACACAATACAGCTCTGCAATCGACCAAAATTACGAAAGAAATAATTTACATAAGCATGGTTGGCACGCAACTGATTGGTCGTTCCGTGTGATGTTTATTTCAGTATTAAATAATTTGCATAAGCATGGTTAGTACGCAGTTGATTGGTCGTTCCTTACGATGGTTATTTCATTAATAGTACGTTCGGCAGTTTTTGTGCGGTTTTCCAACAAAAATATTGAGGTGCTTCGACAGTTGCGTAAGAACTTTTTAACCAAACCGTATGCAAATTATTTCTTACGTGACTTTTATCGATAAAAATCGTCTAATATAACAAAACTCTTTTTTTTAAATTTAAAAACTTTGAAATCATAAGTTAAAATAAATTAATACTTTTACTTTGTTTCAAGTCTAAACACAAATAACGTAACTTATAGGATTTTTTAATCAAGGTAACAAAAGGCCAGACTTTTTTATTGTACAAATCAAAACTTTCGAAAAGCAAAATCAAATCAAAAGCACATAAGAAAATAAAAAAACTCAAAAATAACCTATCTAAAAAACGGTTTTTAGACATCAGCCACACTAAAATCACAAATTACACGAAAAATAATTAGTTCAGTCGCGTCGCACTAACATGTCAGAGTTGCAAAACAATGTAAAGTTTTTTAAAATGTTAAAAACAAATGCCAGTTTGCATAATATAATTCGCTGGCTGCGTATTAAGGCAAACCGACGGGGCATACGGGCGAAATTGGATCGGATTGAGAAATATCGCCATCCGATATTTATTTTTGAATCGAAAATTTAAAATTCTGAAAAACGGGAATTACAAATCGGCGCGCGCATAGAAGATCGCCGCCCCTTTGACTCGCCCTTAAATCGATTATCCGATCGAATCGGAGGGAATCGGCGGGTCCGTTTTGGAGTTAATCCCACTCTGAAACACGGCAAGACAAGGAAATAAATAGGACTTTCTAGTATTCCATTCTTTCCGCGAGTATCATATCCTTTTATCGTTTGAATGGCCGCTAATAAATTTTTTTCTCCGTTTCCCATTGTCACAAACGATCCCATTTAAACGTAAGCTGCGATTTAGAAAGGGATTGTCGAAAGGAGGTATAAATTAAAATATTATTAAAAATTGTAGTTTTTAAAAAAATATTGGAATAATTGAAAAGAACAATATTTAGATTTAGATAGGATTTTACTGAAACTGATGTTATTAGTGATTTTACCAATCATTCATTATTATTTAGAGCGAATTTTACCCCCTGAATAAATATCTTAAATTATATTTTCACCTCAAATTATGTTTTTAAGTGGCTCTACTCTCATTTTTCCAATATCGTGCTTCGGAATTGCAGCCATTTAAAGCGGAGGAGGGAACTTCACAGCTGCGCCTTTAAATGAGCGATTTCAAGCGTATTTAATTTAAAATATATTATAAGTAGCGATATCCCTACCCTTCAATATCGGGCTCCGGAGGATGTTCGGATGGAGCTATTTGGTTCGTACATTTAAAGCGAATGGAGCTCCAAAAGTCCACCCTTTATTTAGTCTTGAAATACATTTAAAATTTCTCAATCTGCATTAGAAGACTATTTCTATCGTTTTAATTAAGCTCTGAAAAAAATTTAATTCACAAAAAAATTTAACAAAACAATTTATAAAGTTAACTAAAGTACAAAAATACCTCAAGCTCAGGGGTTGCTCCGGAGCTCATATAACGGCGAAGTAACGCTTCGGGAAGCATCACCATATAGTTCTGTGTAAGTTATTCTAATTGCATGTTTAGAATAATTTATTTGCATTCTAATTGCATGTTTAGTACAATAGATCGGAACTCTGGAGCTACGAAGCTCCGGAGGTTGCTCCGGAGCTGCTAAAAACGAAGCTCCGCTTCGGAACTCCAGGGAACCTCACTAGTTTGGAACCTTTTTATTGTTTTGATAAATTTTGAAGAAAAAAAAACTAAAGCCAGTGTCTCTCAGGCTGAAAATAAGGGCGGACCGTTCTCTGCCAAGAAGAAATGAACAATAAACGCATAAACGAAAAATATTAAAAAAAATCTCAGTGGTAATTTAACCAATAATTATTGAATTGCATCACGTGTTCCCCTGTACGTAATATTTTCTCGGAGAACGAGTGGTTACTGGACCACCCTTACAATTTCCCCCTGATAGAATTTATCTTTAATTTACAAAAAACTTTTGATAAAATAATTAATTGCGTTACTCATTAATTCTTTATGAAATTAATACCAAAAACGGTAAAGGTCCGAAGCTGTGGGAATTACACCAGAGCTTCTAAAAGCGGTGTTCCGCCTAAAACTCCGGCAACACTACAATGTAATGATAATTAAAAAATTTATTTAAAAATGACAACAAAAACCTATTTCAAATAAAAATTAGATGGGTTTACTAAAAAGTCCATCACTTTCATGAGTGGTGCGGGAGCGCCACGGGGCGATTTAGCCTCGTCGGACCGCACCAACCATTATTAGAGAAGTGGTTAAATTTTAAAAATCAAGTTTATATCTACTTTTTATTATTATAGTATTCTAACGCTTAATCCTTGAAATCTATTTTCTCCTTTCTTACTGATTTATCATAAATAAACATGGGCTCATTGGAAAAAAGATTTACGCAACTTTCTTAGGAATCACTTTTAAGGTCGTTGTTATCGATTAGTTGTTATTAATTAATTAAATTAAAATAATAAACTGAAAAATTGAAAAAAATAAAAACAGCCTTCCGAGAACAATAAGAATTGTACAGCACCCCAGACAGTGGACAGCCTCTAATAGAAACTGAACAAAACAGCAGAAAGTTGTGCTCGGTTTTTAATTGGTGGCGGAAATCGCACCAGTTCCCAGCGCCATCTATTTCAACCGCAGGGGAAACGTCGAAAACAACAAAGTACTTTGTAAAATTTTTGCATTACTGATGAAAAAATTAATTTAAAATTTTATTTCAAAAAAAAGTTGCAATCATCGGTGGCACGGGAATGCCACGTGGCGGTTTAGACTAGTGATGTTCCTTCCCTCCAATATTATGCTTCGGAGCTCCGGCCATCCGGCGGGAACTCCGGTTCTTAAATAAGCGATTTGAAACTTCTTAAAGCTTGAAATACATTTTAAACCACTTCATTTGTAGGGTAACTGACTTAATTTCGGCCACCTTTTTTATTTTTTTGAATAAGTTTTTTCTGGCTTTTTCAATCAAACCAAAATTTGGCCTAAAAATCAAACAATAGCTATATTTGTTATTCCAGTGCAAAATTTGAATATTTCTGTTACACTTAAAAATCAATGAAGGTTTAAACTTTTTTTTAAAGTGGCCGAAGTTAAGGCGCGTGCCATTTATTTCGGCCACCTACAAAAAACTGGCCATAACTATATTGCTTAAACAAACAATAAAAATTTCTAAAGGTTGCAAATTTACCCTTAGCCATTGTTCTTGGTACATATAAATTAATTTTTCCCGTTTGCGAACTTTAATAGATATTAGCAAGACTTTAAATAATTATGTCAAAACCTGAAAAAAACAAGTTTTAATAACTTGTATTTTTTGTTCAATTTTTATTTTTGGCTTAAAAAACGTCAAAACAAAGTCAAACGAGTAAAAAAACTCTTTATAAATACGGTAGTACAATGATATTTAAAAACAGCAAAAAACGTCAGGTTCTTTCACCTAAATTTTAAGGTGGCCGAAATTAACGGAATCTTAAAATGCGCAGTTAGTTAAACGCATTGCAAAACAATTTTGAAGAAAATATCAAAACATGAATATTACCAACTTTGAGCCTTAAATAGAAGATATTTTAAGGTTATATATTGCTTCGTTCTAAATTTGATGCAGTTTAAACACAAAGCAAAAATTAAGAAAATCATAAAAAATTCACTTTTTGTATGAAAATGTTGATAATGTAGAATAATAAAAATAAAAAACTTTTGCAAAAACACTTTATTCAACATTAATCCAGTTACTTTTGTGCTAGTTCTTTTGTGTTTTAAAAATATGCCAATTTTCTAACACCCTAAATTGGTGGCCGAAATTAAGGCGTGGCCGAAATTAAGTCAGTTACCCTATTTGTAGGACTAATTATTTTTGTTTTTCATAATTTTTGGAAAAAATTTAGTTTACAAAAGAATTTTGACAAAATAATCCATTCCATGCCATCACTCTTTAATTATTCAGGAAATAAGAAGAAAAATAGGGCGGAGCTCCGGGGGTTGCTCCGGAGCTCCTAAACGCAGAGCTGCACCCCGGAGCTTCGGGGAACATCACTAATTCAGACCTACAGCACCGCGATAACTATAATTAGAGAACATTTCAAAAATTTTTTAATTCATGTCCATTTTCCTCTACTTTTTATTAGCAAAAAACCGCAAAAACCGCGCGCATTCAACGCATTATAAAAATTTTTTTGAGCGAGCCGATTTCGCTATATTTTCGGAAAATAACTCGAACTACTATGTTTTATTCTAACAAAATACCAAGCGGCGTTTCTTATTTCATACTAATAAAAAAGTGTTGTTTTTTTGTTTGGAACAGGGGCCTATTTCATAAAAATTGCTTGTAATTAATTTACAGATGTAAATTAATAAACGCATATTTTTCTTTTATTTTTCTAATTAAAAACTATATAAATAAAATTGCGTTCAGAAACTAAAAATTTACAAATTTATGGATTCTGAAAATTCCACACTTATGTACGTATTTTTATATTAATAGAATGAGAAGAAATTAAATACATTTATTAATTTACAAAAATAAAAAAGATCTTTATGAAATAGGCCCCAGGTTTTTTTTACCGCATCGGCCGTAGTGATGAGGTCATAGACAAACAAGTTTTTTGAACCTTTTCAAAAGATAGCCACAAGTCTGAGCTAAGCTCCGATATCATGTACCGTACATATTCTACCCCTCATTATGGATACTAGAAAGGCGAGGGCCCTACGGGCCCTCTCCTTTCTAGTTTTATATATCGATGTCCGGTATAATTAAAATTTATTATAATTAAAGTATAATTAAAATAATCCGGTATAATTAAAATTGATATAATCAAAAATCTGGTTTTAAACACATCAAAATATAGGATTAAATTATTGAAAATCTGAAGAATTCCCCTTCTCCTTGTAATAATGGTGCACAGAAAAAAAATCGAAATTTATTTTAACAATTTTTAAAGAATTTCCCCCCTTTAATAATGGTGAACAGAATAAAAAAATTAAAATTTATTTGAACAGTTTTTAAGGAATTCCTCCCTGGCTTAATAATGTTGCACAGAAAAAATCGAAATTTACTTGAACGATTTTTAAAGAATTTACTCCTCTCAATAATAGTGTACAGAATAAAAAAAAATCGAAAATTATTGGAACGATATTTGATGAATCTCCCCCTGGCTTAATAATGTTGTACATAAAAAAATCGAAATTTATTTTTGAACGATATTTTTAAGATTTTCCCCCTCTTAATAATGGTGCACAGAAAAAAAATCGAAATTTATTTAAACGATTCTTAAAGAATTTTTCCCTCTTCATAATGGTGCACAGAATATAAAAATCAAAATTTATTTGAACAGTTTTTTAACAATTCCCTCTGGCTTAATAATTTTGCACAGGAAAAAAGCAAAATTTATTTGAACGATTTCTGAAAAATTCCTCCCCCCCTCTCTTTTAATAATGGTGCACAAAAAAGAATCAAAATTTATTTTAACGCTTTATAAAGAAATTCCTCTTCCTCTTGTAATAATGGTGCACAGAAAAAAAATCGAAATTTATTTGAACAGTTTTTAAGGAATTCTCCCTGGCTTAATAATGTTGCACCGAAAAACAAATTGAAATTTACTTGAACGATTTTCCAAGAATTCGAAAATTATTTGAACGATATTTGATGAATCTCCCCCTGGCTTAATAATGTTGTACATAAAAAAAAAATCGAAATTTATTTTTTGAACGATTTTTTAAAGATTTTCCCTCCTCTTAATAATGGTGCACAGAAAAAAAATCGAAATTTATTTGAACGATTCTTAAAGAATTTTCTCGTCTTATTAATGGTGCACAGAATACAAAAATCAAAATTTATTTAAACAGTTTTTTAACAATTCCCTTTGGCTTAATAATTTTGCATTGGAAAAAAGCAAAATTTATTTGACCGATTTTTGAAAATTTTCCCCCTGCTTTTTAATAATGTATAGTTCACAGAAAGAAAAAAAAATCGAAATTTATTTGAACGATTTCTGGAAAATTCCTAAGGAATAATTCCTTAAGGAATTCTCCCTGGCTTAATAATGTTGCACCAAAAAAAAATTGAAATTTATTTGAACGTCAAAGAATTTACCCCTCTTAATAATGGTGCACAGAATAAAAAATTGAAGATTATTTGAACAATATTTGATAAATCTCCTCCTGGCTTAATAATGTTATACCCCCTAGCGCCCCCCTGGGGGGTCAAATCAAAAAACGGAGGTTATAATAGTAATCAGGACCTGTGAAAACCTCTTAGTAGGTGTTTTAAGGTGGTTTTGAGGTAAAACTGGTGGTATATAGTCAGAATGCCCCTCAAGGGGGGGTTGCACCCCCCTAGCGCCCCCCCCCCGGGGGTCAAAACCAAAAACGGAGGTCGGATTTGTAATCAGGACCTATGAAAACCCCTGAGTACATGTTTTGAGGTGGTTTTGAGATGTGCATGGTGTATAGTCATGTAAAATATAATTGAAATGTGCTATACAATAGAAGCACTCTAAAAAAGTATAAAATGTGCACAATGCAGGTTTGGGTAAAATGTGCATAATAAAAAATTATTAATTAATACCTTGACAATTAAAATGTGCGCACTGTAAAAGCATATTGAAATAAACATAAAATGTGCATGGTGCATAGTCCAAAATCATATTAAATATTAAATGTGCACCGTGTAAAATCTAATCAAAATTTGAATTACGTAAAAGCACTCCTAATAAGAATATAAATTGTGCATAATATAGAAGAACTTTAAAAAATGGAAAAAAATCAGCACAATGTAGATCTAGGTAAAATGTGCATAATGTAAAAGTTCTTAACTAATACCTAAGAATATAAATTGTGCATAATATAGAAGTATTCTGAAAGATGAAAAAATGTGCACAATGTAGGTCTAGGATAAAAGTGCATAATTTAAAAGTTCTTAACTATGTGCACCGTGTAAAATCTATACAAAATTAGTATTACGTAAAAGCACTCCTAATAAGAATATACAATGTGCATAATATAGAAGAACTTTAAAAAATGGAAAAAAATACTACTTATGTTGCGGCTTAATCCTTTGGGATTCTTTAAATGAATAATTAAAGCTGGTCTATCCTTCAAATAATATGTTTTACAATATTCTAACCCCAGTTCACTTGTCACATTTGTTTTTACAAAAAATAATTTTAAAAAATTTTCGAAAAAACCTACCTACGAATAAACTGAATAAAATAATAATAAACAAAAAAACAATAATATATAAATAATAATTAAATAAAAAAATAAATAATATAATAAATAAATAAATAAATAAAACCTACAAAAAATTAAAATGTTATACAACAGTAGGTAGTATTTCATAATTATTACTAAAGTAGGACTATCACAAATTTATAGCGATTCAGTGATGTTCTTACCTTCCAAAACGTGTTCCGGAGTCCGCCGCGATGAAGCTCGAAATAGATTCTAAAATTTTTTTTATTCTGAATTTTTTTAAAAATATTTTTCTTTTAAATAAATTTTGAAAAAATTCAGTTGGCAAAAATTTTGACAAATAATTTATGGTATCCCTTTTACTTTGTCTATAAAATTAATATAAAAGCTGGATGAGCTCTGGGGTTGTCCGGAGGACCTCGGAGCCCATCTCGCAGAGCTGTATTCTCCGCACTATTTTGAATAATTTTATGAATAGCTTAGTTGAATAGTTCCTAGTGTACGAAAAGAGGTGCACTACAAATGGAGCGCCCAATCTGTAATAGAAAAAATTAAGAAAAAAGTGATCTATTAGTACATTTTACGGTTTCAAATATTTCGAATATTTTATTGAGTTTAAAATCTCATTTGCTTCCTTTTAAAATTCTTAAAATACTTTTTAATATTACACAAGTAATAACTAATAATTTTTGCATATTTTTCGTTTTTTGCCGCTTTGTTTCGTAGGTATGACGCTGCTCGCACGCTTGGTTTACACTTTTTAAATGTTTTATTTGCAAAAAATGCTTTTATTTAAAAAAGTTTGGAATAGACTTTATAAAATAAATTTTTAAATTTTTGAATATATTTTACAACCAAAACATTAAAAAAGCTATGAAGGTGTAAAAATTAGTTTTTTTAAAAGCACAAACTCAACTTAATTTTTCTAATACTTGAAAATTATTGTTCACAAAAAACTATTTATGATGATTTCCAAACTGATTTCATGTTAATTAAAAAAACAAAATTTATATAGCACAAAGTGATATATTAAAAGCACTTACTAAACCTATTTAAACATATAATTGTGTAGCAAATTTAATTAGGTATAGGTTTAAACTAAAAAAAGTAAGAAAACTACTATATTTTTTAAATTTTATTTTCTTTCTAGTACCCTTTCTTGTGTAGTAAAAGACGCTTATTCAGAACTGTATAGTCTATACAAAAATAATGCGGAAACCTGGCCACAAAACCCAACTCTGAAATGCTTATATCTCATATAACAGAGGTTAGAATATGCGGCGGGACATATATGAAAGCATAGCTCAGAATCTTGGCTATCTCTTCCAAAAAGGTTAGGAAAAAAAATGTTTTTCAATGACGTCACTACAAAACAGCCGATAGGAGAGGTTGATTATATTGTTATATATTAAATGTCCGCCAATTTTTATTCCTTTTGACCTAAACTTTTTTTGGGGGGTTGACCCCCCGGGGGCTAGGGGGGGCAAACACGAATGCGAACACGAATGGCAAACACGAATGGCAAAAACAATTTTTTTTTTCAAAACCAACAAAAATGTAAAATTTATCACATATGACGAATTTTGATATATCGTTTGTGTAAAAAAACCTAATATTAAGCTTACAATAAGCTGTCAAAAATGACGAATTTGAAATTTGGAAGGATTCCAAGCCCCCATGCTGGTAGCAGCAAACAGACCTGTGCACTGCCCCCCGGGTTGGGGGGCAATTCCAAAACGAGCGGGGCACGAGGGGCAACTTTTTTGAAATGGGGGGCAAGCAGGGGGAGGGGAAGAAAAAAAAATGAGAAAAAAGAGGGGAAAAGGGACAAAAAAAAGCGAAAATAAAGTAAAAATAGGTGTAAAATGGCTCAAAATACATTGAAATAGGCAAAAAACTGCACAAAATTTGCGGTGATGGCGTCATCATAAGTCAAAAACGGCTTCATAATTTTAGGGTACTTTTTCATTTTTTGGCGGGAGGGGCAATAAACGGGGGGCAAATCCTCCAATAAAACGGGGGGGGGCATTTCCAGAGCGTGCACAGGTCTGAGCAAACCTTTCAATTAAAAAATTTTACAAGGATAATAAACTTTAAAAGATTAGTTTCAAATTTTTTTAGTTTATTATGATTTAAAATATTAAAAAATGGTCCAAATAACCCCATGAAAGCAGAAAATAAATTTTCGTTAATATTCTAATATACTTTCTTACGTCATTCAAATTTTTGTTATTACGTCATAATTGATGATTTTTATTGGCTCTTCCACAATTAAAATGACGGAAATCAGACCAGATAGCGAATTCAAACGTTTTTACTACAAAAAAAAGCATTACTTTAAAAAATTACATTGGGATATTGGCAAAAGTTGAGAGACATAGTTATTAGAAATTTATTTTTGTGTTGACAAAACGGGGAAACATGTTTGCAAGTAAGAAAACACTTAACAAAGAGCATTTTTTAGCTGCGATATTTGGCAAATTCGTAGTACGATTTTAACTTTAAAAATATGGTTTTCTAGCACAATAACCTAGAAATTTGAAGAAAATAAACTTTTAAGGCTTATTTTTTTGGAAAAGTTTTTAATATAAAGGTTTGCTGCTGCCAGCATACGGGCTTTGGAATGCTTCCAAATTTTAAATTTGTCATTTTTGACAGCTTATTGTAAGCTTATTAGGTTTTTTTACACAAACGATATATCAAAATTCGTCATATGTGATAAATTTTACATTTTTGATGGTTTTGAAAAAATATTTCGGCATTTGTGTTTGGCCCTCCTAGCCCCCGGGGGGTCAACCCCAAAAAAAATTTTTACGTCAAAAGTAAGGAATAAAAATTGGCGGACATTATATAACAATATGATCAATATCATACACACTTCGAGCGAAGCAAAACAAAATAAATAATCACATTATACGGCAAAATCAAAAAATCAAAACCCACCACAACATATAAAAAAATTACGAGCCGATTTCGCTTAAACTTTCAGAAAAAACTCAGAAAAGTATGTTTTAACAGCATACCAAGCCGCGTTTCTTATCTCGTACTAATAAAAAAGTTTCGTTTTTTTTTGGGGTTCAGTTTTTTTCACCCCAATCGGCTGTAGTAATGACGTCATTGAAAAACATTTTTTTCCTAACCTTTTCAAAAGATAGCCAAGAGTCTGAGCTATGCTTCCATATATGTCCCGCACATATTCTAACCTCCGTTATGGATATATAACATTTCAGAGTTGGAGTTTTGTCGCCAGTCCGCATTATTTTTGTATAGACTATACAGTTCTGAATAAGCGTCTTTTACTACACAAGAAAGGGTACAGAAAGAAAATAAAATTTAAAAAATATCGTAGTTTTCTTAGTTTCTTTAGTTTAAACCTATACCTAATTAAATTTGCTACACAATTATATGTTTAAATAGGTTGAAGTGCTTTAATATATCACTTTGTGCTATATAAATTTTGTTTTTTTAATTAACATGAAATCAGTTGGAAATCATCACTAAAATAGTTTTTTGTGAACAATAATTTCGTATTAGGAAAAATTAAGTTGAGATTTGTGCTTTAAAACTAATTTTACACCTTCATAGCTTTTTTTAATGTTTTGGTTGTAAAACTATTCAAAATTTAAAAATTTATTTTATAAAGTCTATTCCAAACTTTTTTAAATAAAAGCATTTTTTGTAAATAAAACATTAAAAAAGTGTAAACCAAGCGTGCGAGCAGCGCCATACCTACGAAACGAAGCGGCAAAAAACGAAAAATATGCAAAAATTATTATTACTTGTGTAATATTAAAAGTATTTAAGAATTTTAAAAGGAAGCGAATGAGATTTTAAACCAATAAATATTCGAAATATTTGAAACCGTAAAATGTACTAATCGATCGCTGTTTCTTAATTTTTTCTCTACAGGATTGGCGCTGGTTGTCATGCACCCTCTTCGTACACTAAAAAAACCTTATTCAACTAAGCTATTCATGAATTTATTACAAAAATAGTGCGGAGATGCACAGCTCTGCGAGTGGCTCCAAGAGTTGCTCCGGAGCAACCCCAGAGCTCCGTCCAGTTTTTATACTAATTTTATGACGAAGTAAAAGGGATACCATAGATTATTTTGTAGAAATTTTTTGCCAACTGAATTTTTTCAAAATTTATTTAAAACGAGAAAAATATTTTTAAAAATTCAGATAAAAAAATTTTAAATCTATTTCAAGCTTAGATAAGCTTAAACTCGCGGACTCCGGGACATGGTTTTGGAAGGTAAGAACATCACTAATCACTATAAATTGGTGATAGTCCTACTTTAGTAATAATTATGAAATATTCTACCTACTGTTGTATCATTTTAATTTTTTGTAGGTTTTATTTATTATTTATTTATTATTTTATTATTATTTATTTATTTAATTATTATTATATATTATTTATTTTTGTTTATTATTATTTATTCAGTTATTCGTAGGTAGGTTTTTTCGAAAATTTTTTAAAATTATTTTTGTAAAAACAAATGTGACAAGTGAACTGGGGTTAGAATATTGTAGAACATATTATTTGAAGGATAGACCAGCTTTAATTATTCATTTAAAGAATCCCAAAGGATTAAGCCGCAACATAAGTAGTATTTTTTTCCATTTTTTAAAGTTCTTCTATATTATGCACATTTTATATTCTTATTAGGAGTGCTTTTACGTAATACGAATTTTGTATAGATTTTACACGGTGCACATAGTTAAGAACTTTTAAATTATGCACATTTAACCTAGACCTGCATTGTGCACATTTTTTCATCTTTCAGAATACTTCTATATTATGCACAATTTATATTCTTAGGTATTAGTTAAGAACTTTTACATTATGCACATTTTACCTAGACCTGCATTGTGCTGATTTTTTTCCATTTTTTAAAGTTCTTCTATATTATGCACAATTTATATTCTTATTAGGAGTGCTTTTACGTAATACAAATTTTGATTAGATTTTACACGGTGCACATTTAATATTTAATATGATTTTGGACTATGCACCATGCACATTTTATGTTTATTTCAATATGCTTTTACAGTGCGCACATTTTAATTGTCAAGGTATTAATTAATAATTTTTATATTATGCACATTTTACCCAAACCTGCATTGTGCACATTTTATACTTTTTTAGAGTGCTTCTATATTATGCACATTTCAATTATATTTTACATGACTATACACCATGCACATCTCAAAACCATCTCAAAACATGTACTCAGGGGTTTTCATAGGTCCTGATTACAAATCCGACCTCCGTTTTTTGATTTGACCCCCGGGGGGACGCTAGGGGCGTGCAACCCCTCCCCTTCGGTGGCATTCTGACTATATACAAGTTTTACCTCAAAACCACCTCAAAACACGTACTCAAGGGTTTTCGTAGGTCCTGATTACAAATCCAAACCACCGTTTTTTGATTTGACTCCCCGGAGGGGGGGGGGCGCTAGGGGGTATCACATTATTAAGCCAGGGGGAGATTGATCAAATATTGTTCAAATAATCTTCCATTTTTTTTATTCTGTGCACCATTATTAAGAGGGGTAAATTCTTTAAAAATCGTTCAAGTAAATTTCAATTTGTTTTTCGGTGCAACATTATTAAGCCAGGGAGAATTCCTTAAGGAATTATTCCTTAGGAATTTTCCAGAAATCGTTCAAATAAATTTCGATTTTTTTTTCTTTCTGTGAACTATACATTATTAAAAAGCAGGGGGAAAATTTTCAAAAATCGGTCAAATAAATTTTGCTTTTTTCCAATGCAAAATTATTAAGCCAAAGGGAATTGTTAAAAAACTGTTTAAATAAATTTTGATTTTTGTATTCTGTGCACCATTAATAAGACGAGAAAATTCTTTAAGAATCGTTCAAATAAATTTCGATTTTTTTTCTGTGCACCATTATTAAGAGGGGGGAAAATCTTTAAAAAATCGTTCAAAAAATAAATTTCGATTTTTTTTATGTACAACATTATTAAACCAGGGGGAGATTCATTAAATATCGTTCAAATAATTTTCGAATTTTTTGAAAATCGTTCAAGTAAATTTCAATTTTTTTTCGGTGCAACATTATTAAGCCAGGGAGAATTCCTTAAAAACTGTTCAAATAAATTTCAATTTTTTTTCTGTGCACCATTATTACAAGAGGAAGGGGAATTTCTTTATAAAGCGTTAAAATAAATTTTAATTCTTTTTTGTGCACCATTATTAAAAGGGGGAGGGAGGAATTTTTCAGAAATCGTTCAAATAAATTTTGCTTTTTTCCTGTGCAAAATTATTAAGCCAGAGAGAATTGTTAAAAAAACTGTTCAAATAAATTGTGATTTTTGTATTCTGGTAACCATTATTAAGAGGGAAAAATTCTTTAAGAATAGTTCAAATAAATTTCGATTTTTTTCTGTGTACCATTATTAAGAGGGGGAAAAATCTTTAAAAAAATCGTTCAAAAAATAAATTTCGATTTTTTTATGTACAACATTATTAAGCCAGGGGAGATTCATCAAATATCGTTCCAAATCATTTCTGATTTTTTTTTATTCTGTACACTATTATTGAGAGGAGTAAATTTTTTAAAAATCGTTCAAGTAAATTTCGATTTTTTCTGTGCAACATTATTAAGCCAGGGAGGAATTCCTTAAAAACTGTTCAAATAAATTTTAATTTTTTTATTCTGTTCACCATTATTAAAGGGGGGAAATTCTTTAAAAAATTGTTAAAATGAAATTTCGATTTTTTCTGTCACCATTATTACAAGGAGAAGGGGAATTCTTCAGTATTTTCAGTAATTTAATCCTATATTTTGATGTGTTTAAAAACCGATATTTTTGATTATATCAATTTTAATTATACCGGATTATTTTAAATTATACTTTAATTATAATAAATTTTAATTATACCGGACATCGATATATAAAACTAAAAGAAGAGAGGCCCGTAGGGCCCTCGCTTTATTGTAGTATCCATAATGAGGGGAAGAATATGTACGGTACATGATATCGGAGCTTAGCTCAGACTTGTGGCTATTTTTTGAAAAGGTTCAAAAAACTTGTTTGTCCTAGACCTCCTTATTCACTACGGCCGATGCAAAAAAAACCTGGGTCCTATTTCATAAAGATCTTTTTTATTTTTGTAAATTAATAAATGTATTTAATTTCTTCTCATTCTATTAATATAAAAATACGTACATAAAGTGTGGAATTTTCAGAATCCATAAATTTGTAAATTTTTAGTTTCTGAACGCAATTTTATTTATATAGTTTTTAAATTAGAAAAATAAAAGAAAAATCATGCGTTTATTAATTTACATCTGTAAATAAACTACAAGCAATTTTTATGAAATAGGCCCCTGTTTTCAAACAAAAAAACAACACTTTTTTATTAGTATGAAATAAGAAACGCCGCTTGGTATTTTGTTAGAATGAAACGTAAGTAGTTCGAGTTATTTTCCAGAAAATATAGCGAAATCGGCTCGCTCAAAAAATTTTTATAATCATTGAATGCGCGCGGTTTTTTGCGGTTTTTTGCTAATAAAAAGTAGAGGAAAATGGACATGAATTAAAAAATTTTGAAATGTTCTCTAATTATAGTTATCGCGGTGCTGCTGGGTTGAATTAGTGATGTTCCCCGAAGCTTAAGATATAAGCTATCGTTTCGACTACAAGACAAGTTACAAACCGCCTAATTTTATTCTTATTTCCTGAATAATTGAGAGAGTAATGGCATGGAATGGATTATTTTGTCAAATTTCTTTTGTAAACTAAATTTTTTAAAAATAAAAAACAAAAATAATTAGTCCTACAAATAGGGTAACTGACTTAATTTCGGCCACGCCTTAATTTCGGCCACCAATTTAGGGTGTTAGAAAATTGGCATATTTTTAAAACACAAAAGAACTAGCACAAAAGTAACTGGATTAATGTTGAATAAACTGTTTTGCAAAAGTTTTTTATTTTTGTTAGTCCACATTATCAACATTTTCATACAAAAAGTGAATTTTTTGTGATTTTCTTAATTTTTGCTTTGTGTTTAAATTGCATCAAATTTAGAACGAAGCAATATATAACCTTAAAATATCTTCTATTTAAGGCTCGAAGTTGTTAATTTTCATGTTTTGATATTTTCTTCAAAATCACTTTCCATTGCGTTTAACTAACTGCGCATTTTAAGATTCGTTAATTTCGGCCACCTTAAAATTAAGGTGAAATAACCTGCCGTTTTTTGCTGTTTTACGTACTACCGTATTTATAAAGAATTTTTTTATTTCGTTTGACTTTGTTTTGACGTTTTTTAAGCCAAAAATAAAAATTGAACAAAAAGTACAAGTTATTAAAACTATTTTTTTTCAGGTTTTGACATAATTCTTTAAAGTCTTGTTAATATCTATTAAAATTCGCAAACGGGAAAAATTAAGTTATATGTACCAAGAACAATGCCTAAGGGTAGATTTGCAACCTTTAGAAATTTTTATTGTTTGTTTAAGCAATAAAGTTATGGCCAGTTTTTTGTAGGTGGCCGAAATAAATGGCACGCGCCTTAACTTCGGCCACTTTAAAAAAAAGTTTAATTCTTCACTGATTTTTATGTGTAACAGAAATATTCAAATTTTGCACTGGAATAACAAATATAGCTATTGTTTGATTTTTAGGCCAAATTTTGGCTTAGTTGAAAAAGCCAGAAAAAGCTTCTGCAAAAAAATAAAAAAGGTGGCCGAAATTAAGTCAGTTACACTACAAATGAAGTGGTTTAAAATGTATTTCAAGCTTTAAGAAGTTTCAAATCGCTTATTTAAGAACCGGAGTTCCCGCCGGATGGCCGGAGCTCCGAAGCATAATATTGGAGGGAAGGAACATCACTAGTCTAAACCGCCACGTGGCATTCCCGTGCCACCGATGATTGCAACTTTTTTTTGAAATAAAATTTTAAATTAATTTTTTCATCAGTAATGCAAAAATTTTACAAAGTACTTTGTTGTTTTCGACGTTTCCCCTGCGGTTGAAATAGATGGCGCTGGGAACTGGTGCGATTTCCGCCACCAATTAAAAACCGAGCACAACTTTCTGCTGTTTTGTTCAGTTTCTATTAGAGGCTGTCCACTGTCTGGGGTGCTGTACAATTCTTATTGTTCTCGGAAGGCTGTTTTTATTTTTTCAATTTTTCAGTTTATTATTTTAATTTAATTAATTAATAACAACTAATCGATAACAACGACCTTAAAAGTGATTCCTAAGAAAGTTGCGTAAATCTTTTTTCCAATGAGCCCATGTTTATTTATGATAAATCAGTAAGAAAGGAGAAAATAGATTTCAAGGATTAAGCGTTAGAATACTATAATAATAAAAAGTAGATATAAACTTGATTTTTAAAATTTAACCACTTCTCTAATAATGGTTGGTGCGGTCCGACGAGGCTAAATCGCCCCGTGGCGCTCCCGCACCACTCATGAAAGTGATGGACTTTTTAGTAAACCCATCTAATTTTTATTTGAAATAGGTTTTTGTTGTCATTTTTAAATAAATTTTTTGATTATCATTACATTGTAGTGTTGCCGGAGTTTTAGGCGGAACACCGCTTTTAGAAGCTCTGGTGTAATTCCCACAGCTTCGGACCTTTACCGTTTTTGGCATTAATTTCATAAAGAATTAATGAGTAACGCAATTAATTATTTTATCAAAAGTTTTTTGTAAATTAAAGATAAATTCTATCAGGGTGAAGCGTGAAATTGTAAGAGTGCTCCAGTTACCACTAGTTCTCTGAGAAAATATCACACGTAGGACGTAGGGGGAACATGTGATGCAATTCAATGATTATTGGTTAAATTACCACTGAGATTTTTTTTAATATTTTTCGTTTATGCGTTTATTGTTCATTTCTTCTTGGCAGAGAACGGTCCGCCCTTATTTTCAGCCTGAGAGACATTGGCTTTAGTTTTTTTTCTTCAAAATTTATCAAAACAATAAAAAAGTTCTAAACTAGTGAGGTTCCCTGGAGTTCCGAAGCGGAGCTTCGTTTTTAGCAGCTCCGGAGCAACCTCCGGAGCTTCGTAGCTCCAGAGTTCCGATCTATTGTACTAAACATGCAATTAGAATGCAAATAAATTATTCTAAACATGCAATTAGAATAACTTACACAGAACTATATGGTGATGCTTCCCGAAGCGTTACTTCGCCGTTATATGAGCTCCGGAGCAACCCCTGAGCTTGAGGTATTTTTGTACTTTAGTTAACGTTATAAATTGTTTTGTTAAATTTTTTTATGAATTAAATTTTTTTCAGAGCTTAATTAAAACGATAGAAATAGTCTTCTAATGCAGATTGAGAAATTTTAAATGTATTTCAAGACTAAATAAAGGGTGGACTTTTGGAGCTCCATTCGCTTTAAATGTACGAACCAAATAGCTCCATCCGAACATCCTCCGGAGCCCGATATTGGACGGTAGGGATATCGCTACTTACAATATATTTTAAATTAAATACGCTTGAAATCGCTCATTTAAAGGCGCAGCTGTGAAGTGCCCTCCTCCGCTTTAAATGGCTGCAATTCCGAAGCACGGTATTGGAAAAATGAGAGTAGAGCCACTTAAAAACATAATTTGAGGTGAAAATATAATTTAAGATATTTTTTCAGGGGGTAAAATTCGCTCTAAATAATAATGAATGATTGGTAAAACCACTAATAACATCAGTTAGTAAAATCCTATCTAAATCTAAATATTGTTCTTTTCAATTATTCCAATATTTTTTTAAAAACTACAATTTTTAATAATATTTTAATTTATACCTCCTTTCGACAATCCCTTTCTAAATCGCAGCTTACGTTTAAATGGGATCGTTTGTGACAATGGGAAACGGAGAAAAAAATTTATTAGCGGCCATTCAAACGATAAAAGGATATGATACTCGCGGAAAGAATGGAATACTAGAAAGTCCTATTTATTTCCTTGTCTTGCCGTGTTTCAGAGTGGGATTAACTCCAAAACGGACCCGCCGATTCCCTCCGATTCGATCGGATAATCGATTTAAGGGCGAGTCAAAGGGGCGGCGATCTTCTATGCGCGCGCCGATTTGTAATTCCCGTTTTTCAGAATTTTAAATTTTCGATTCAAAAATAAATATCGGATGGCGATATTTCTCAATCCGATCCAATTTCGCCCGTATGCCCCGTCGGTTTGCCTTAATACGCAGCCAGCGAATTATATTATGCAAACTGGCATTTGTTTTTAACATTTTAAAAAACTTTACATTGTTTTGCAACTCTGACATGTTAGTGCGACGCGACTGAACTAATTATTTTTCGTGTAATTTGTGATTTTAGTGTGGCTGATGTCTAAAAACCGTTTTTTAGATAGGTTATTTTTGAGTTTTTTTATTTTCTTATGTGCTTTTGTGCGAAAGTTTTGATTTGTACAATAAAAAAGTCTGGCCTTTTGTTACCTTGATTAAAAAATCCTATAAGTTACGTTATTTGTGTTCAGACTTGAAACAAAGTAAAAGTATTAATTTATTTTAACTTATGATTTCAAAGTTTTTAAATTAAAAAAAATGAGTTTTGTTATATTAGACGATTTTTATCGATAAAAGTCACGTAAGAAATAATTTGCATACGGTTTGGTTAAAAAGTTCTTACGCAACTGTCGAAGCACCTCAATATTTTTGTTGGAAAACCGCACAAAAACTGCCGAACGTACTATTAATGAAATAACCATCGTAAGGAACGACCAATCAACTGCGTACTAACCATGCTTATGCAAATTATTTAATACTGAAATAAACATCACACG
>JASAMX010021192.1:0-14515 GCA_030248175.1 Microlaimidae sp. YZB2_3 | reverse complement strand
ATCTCCTAGGTCAAATAGGGAAGGATTTAAGAAATATTAAACGCTACAGTTTCTGTAAGTTTTTAAAATAAGCTTTCAGGTAAACTTCGGTTGAAAAGTAATTCAGAAAGTGTAAATTAAAAGGTTTTTCCAATCTTAGCTGTTATTCAAAACTAAAATTTTTCTCATATTTTATCAGTTTTGTTGTTAATGAAAAAAAATTACTAAAAATTTTACCTCCAAAATAAATTTAAACGCTGAAAAGGTAATCAGGAAAAGACCTAAAAATGATATTAAACTGCTAAACATATATGTTTTTACGTTGAGTATAAAAAACACCCACCAACGGTTTAAAATAAATTTAAAATAATCTAATTCATAAAGTTAGAAAATTTTCAAATTTGTTTTGTTTAATACGTCATCACAGATTAAAAAATTTATAATTTCGGTTATATTATCTGGGAATAAACAAACTATTTTGTTTTTACGATCTGCGAAATAACAATTATTAAAAATCAAATGGTATTTAAGTTAGTACATATAAACAAAATAACATTTTTAATGAAGAATTTTAGTGATGATATAGCGTTTTGTCGACAAGAACAAAATAATACAACTGCAAGGATCTTTTACCCAAGGATCCATGCTACACATTTATATATACTTTGTAGCCGTTTTCCTAATTAATAGTCTTCATAGTGTAGAAGTGTAAGCGGGGAAATATTTTAATATCAAAACTGACCCGTGGCCGGTAGAGCCAGCCTAATTTTCAATAAGTTTTTATCTGGTAAATTAAGGCTGAATGATAATCGCACCGCAAAACAAGTAGCATTAAATGGGGGATTTTTGTAGTATTAAAACATTAAAAGCATAAAAACAAGTCGTACACTTGTTTTTTGAGCTTTTTTGTGTCTATTTAAAATAATAAGCATTTACGAATAACCGACTTTAATTCGGCCACCAGTTGTTATTTTTACCATACGTAAAGATAGAAAATAAACTACTTATGTATAGATAGATGATATGATGATCTTTCTAGCCATATGCAGTACAGTTTATAACTTTGCGCAGGGTAAAAATAACAAAAAGTGTCCGAAATTAAGGCTGGCCGAATTTAAGTCAGTTACCCTCAATTATTTACCATCAGCAGGTGCATTTTCAGGTGTCAAGTAGGGTTTCCGCGGATGTTTGACGGAGCGGTCATACCCAGCCAATGTCCACTGTAAAGTTTCCGCTGATGCGTTCGCGTCTATAAATCATTAGTTGTTGTTGTCATTACAGTTTGCAAATAAAAATAAAGCAACTGACTTAATTTCGGCCCGTTATAATTTCAGCCAATGGCTGTTTTTTTTAAAATGCGCAAAATTATGACATGAACTACGTAACGCTGGATAGATTGCCATTTCAATTATCTAGCCATATACAGATCATTTCATAACTTTGCGCAAGGTAAGAATAACAGTCGGTGGCTGAAATTAAAGGCTGGCCGAATTTAAGCCAGTTACCCTACCTGTATTTATCTTTCAAACTATCTTTTAAGCATGTTTGCAATTCATAATTATAAGGAATGCCGTATTTTTTTGTGCTTTAAAAAACATAACCAATTTCCTCATCTGGGAACTTACTAGTGTTTTACAAAAAAGTAATTCAGTGATAAGATAAGTTTTTAAATGCTGTTATTACAGTTGCTAGATTGCTTCTTAGGTGGTTGATTATAAAATTGTAATAATAAAACCCACAAAGTTTATAAATGAAATGTAAAATTTATTTTAAAAAAAATGACAAAAAATGGAGAAGTGAGTGAGAAGGTGAATGCGGTAAACTATTGATTAGACCCTCCTGTTTCACTCACACAGTGAATTTCCGCCTGGTATCTTCGCTTAGTCTGCGGTGCCAGTCGGACGTTTGAACTTTAAAGTGATTGTTTTTAAAATGAGTTTATCTTTTTGGTTTTATATATTTGTGAGAAATTATTCGTTTTAAAAAAATTTGTTGAGAATGCTTTATTAGATTATTCTTAATAAAAAAATAGTGCAATTAATACATAGTCTATTGTTTTTTAATCGCACGACAGTTTTTGGGTATTAAATTTTTGCCGAAATTTGTGATTAAGTTTAACCAAGATTTTTTCCTCCACTCCACTACTTGTTTTTCCGCAAAAAAACGCAGGTTTTTTGCAAGGCAAACGCAATATTCCAACAATTACGACTAGTTATCAACCGGGGCCCCGGCGCCGGCCCCAGCCCGGGCTTGCCCCGGCACTTTTTTTCCACCCCGGCCCTGACCCCGGCCCTGGTAGAGGCAAATTTTCTCTACCCCGGCCCCGCCCCCGGCATTTTAGCTGTCAAATGATCTTGTTGTTTGTTTCATGTTTTATTGTTTTATGTGTTTTATTGTGTAACTGGACTTACAGCTTGGAATATATATTCTTGCTTATATTTTTAGGTTATATTGAAAGTATTTAAACTTAAGTTGATGTTAAAATATTTTTTAAATAAATAAAAAATTCAAGTTGATGTCTTGTTTTTGTTTTTACATTTTTAAGTTTATTGCTAAAAATACATTGACATTTATTAAATTTTATTATTATTCGACATTCTATTATTCAGACTGGGTCCCCTTGTTTTGGCTGGAAAACCCTGCGTAGTTAGTCTAATTTTTTGAGCCATTCCAATATTTTTATACCGCCCAAAGGTACGGGGTCTTTAGAGCCACAAGCAGGAAACTTGAAGCCATCGAAAATTTTTGGGATATTGGAGCCACGAACAATAAGAACTTGGAGCCTTTCACAAAAAATGGTTTGGGCTAAAATTTAGGTTTTGCTTAGGCTTATGTACCCGTTTTAGCGATTTTTATTTTTGGCTCTAAGTTCCCAACATACGGCTCCAAGTTCCCCACTTACGGCTCCAAGTTCCCTATTTTTGGCTCCAAGCTCCAGCTCCAAGTTTCCTAGGCTCCATCGACCCCAAATCCGCCCAAAGGAACCAAATGTTTTGTTTTTTTTTGACAAAAAACTGTTTGCATTTAATTTGAAAAAAATGTTTTCCAATAAAATTTGTTAAATTAATTGAAAAAAATTCAAATAAAACTATTTTGAGCTTTTATTTTAAAAACAATTTGCTAATTTAATTTCAGTTTTTATAATATTATATTTTTTATAAAAGTAAGAATATATGTATAAACCAAAAATGCTAAACACCAAATTTTTAAACCAAATTTTGCTGAAAATTCGTACTTGTGCGAATTTAATACTAAAACCCCGCCATTTTTACTATTTCTGGCGCACCGATTTTTAACACTGTGTCGCAACGCATATTGTGATTTATCTTTCACTTTTGCAAGTAAATGCGATAAACAAAAAACAAGCATTGATAGCAAGGATAATCCCTGCGCAAAAAATCATTGGTATATGCACAGAAAGTTTCGTGTATTAGAAAACGTTGCGCTTTTTTCCTGCACATTTTTTTTTTGAAAAACTTAATGTATAATAGGAATTTTTTTCGGGTATAAGTTTTAGATAAATCTCAAGAAATTACAAAAAGTTGTACAAAAACAATTTCATTGAAAAACGCTCTCGTGAATTATTTTATAATTTTTGGCTAAAGATAAGTTAGCTGATCAAAAAGTTCCCGGAATTTTCATCTTCTACATCTCACCTTCAGAAAACTTGTCTTTTGAGTGCGATTTTATAAACGTACTTTTACAAAGTTTTTATTATTTAGCGACTTGAATAGTGGAATGTAAACCATATTTTCTTTAAGCCTAAGCAAAACCTAAAAATCAAGTTAAATTTTTTTATGATAAACTTTGATTAAATGGTTTTTTTCCTGGAGACCGAAACACTAAGCTTAAGCAAAACGCAAAAATTATGCAAAATTTTATTGTGGTAAATTTGTATTTAATAATATGTTTTTTAAATTCAAGAGTAAACAAAGACCATAGTTTTTCGCAAGCCTAAATGAAGCCTAAAATTTACGTGAAACTTTATCGTTTGGGAGGAAACTCGTTTTTTTGAAAATGCATTCACAAAATCCTATCTAAAAAGCGAGTTTTCCGACAACGAGATGTTTAAACGTGAGCTTTTCGAACACGAGATGTTAAAATTAGTGTTGTAAAAAGTACTTTATTTTTACTTAAACTATTAAAAGTAACTAATTTTGGATTAAATTTATTTATACTTTTACTCGACATTTAAATTTCACTTACTTTTACTTTTACTCTTACTTGACTTTTAAAATTTTAATTAGGGTAACTGACCTAATTTTGGCCACCTTTTTTTTTGGATAATTTTTTTCTGGTTTTTCCAATCGACCCACAATTTGGTCTAAAAATCAAACGATGGCTATTTTTGTTATTCCAGTGCAAAATTTTAAAATTTCTGAAACACTTAAAGATCGGTGGAGATTTAAAGTTTTTTTTTATAGTGGCCAAAATTAAAGCCCATTAACTTCGGCCACCTAGAAAAAACTGGCTATAACTATTGCCAAACTGAACAATAAAAATTTTTAAAGGTTGCAAATTTATCCTTAGGTATGGTTCTGGGTACATATAACTTAATTTTTCCCGTTTGCAAACTTTAATAGTTATTAGCAAGACTTTAAATAATTTTGTCAAAACCTTAAAAAATAAGTTTTAATAACCTGTATTTTTGTTGAATTTTTTTTTTGGCTTAAAAAACATCAAAAACATTAAACGAGCTAAAAAAATTCTTTATAAATACGGTAACACGATGATATTTAAAAGCAGGAAAAAACGGCAGGTTCTTTTACCTAAATTTTAAGGTGGCCGAAATTAACGGAATCTTAAAATGCGCAGTTAGTTGAACGCGTTACAAAGTGATTTTGAAGAAAATATCAAAACATAAGTTTTCAAGTAAATAATTCGGGTTATAATACTCTAATTTATTTAAAAATTTTGTCCATTATTGGATCTACATAAGTAGTAATAATACCACCTTTTAAGCTACTTTATTGCCGACTCAAGATTTAAAAAAAAATAGCAAATAAATTTGTAAGCTCATATTAAACAACAATAATTAAATTATAAATCACCTGATAGAAAAAAAAACTGTCAATCTTACACGCTGAATGTTTGTGTGCATTTTTTTCGTTAAAAATGTTTTTTTTACATTATTTATGACACTATAAAAATTGTTTAGACTTTAAAAAAATTGGCCATTTTTGAAAATTTGCAAAGAAAATAACAAATATCCGATAATTTTAAAACAAAGTCCAATTTTACATTTAAAATACAATTTTATTTCTTTACTCGTTAGGAAATTTAATTAGAGGGGCGTTTAATGCCTTTTGGCCAAAAAATTATTTTTCCGAATTTTTGTCCATATTTTAAAAAACTCGCGAAATTGGGTATTTTAAGCGAACGATCCCAATATTTGTTGAAAAACAGTTATAAAACAAAATAAAAGATTGTTTGAAAGAAAAATAAATGAGTTTGGAAATGAACTTTTAATTCATTAGGTATTGCGCAAGTTATAAACAAAGTAAAATAAGCATTTAAAAAAACGGTAATTTTGGGCTACGAAATACAGAATATTTTTTTATACAAAAATCTTTTCATTTTTATCAGGTGAATACATTGTATTAGTGAAGTTGGTGTTTATATCTGTTACATGTTTACGTTTAAAAACAATCGAGCAATTTTTAAGGAAAATAGCCCCCAGGTGAAAAAACAGTGTTTTTTGAAATAAAAGTCTCAAACTTGTCTTAATTAAAAAAAAACGTAAGTTCAAAAATCTGTTTAAAATTAGGCCAAAAAGTAAAATTCCTTAAAAAAATTATGAAAAATTTGAAAATGGTTCAAAAATGAAATGGTTTTCATTAACTTTCCTAGTGAATGAATATAATTGGTTTTTAAACGTAAATTGTATTTTGTTTCCAATTTATCGGATGTTTTTTTAATTTTTTGCAAATTTCCAAAATTAGGCCAATTTTTTAAAAATCTAACAATTTTCAAAATGTCAAAAAATGTTATAAAAAACTATTTTTTTCAAAAAAATCAACGTTGTAATTTTTTGAACCGAGACAATTATTGTTACTTTAGAACAAATTAAAATTATTGTAAGCTAAACAAATAATTGTTACTTTTTCCAATTAATTTTTTTGTTTTCCAAAAATTAATAGGTTAAAAAATGGTACAAATTTTTAGAAAAGTTTAAAATTCCAAAAACAGGCTTTTGGAAATTGATTATTGGATGTTTGTTATCTGTATCACATGTCTGTATCACATCCAAAACTTTTGTACAAATTAGAAAAATATGGAGTTACTGGTAAATTTCTTGAATGGATAAAAGCTTTTCTGACAAATAGATATGTGAAAGTTATAATAATTGTATAAAGTAAAAAGTTCAGTTCCACAGGGCTCTGTGTTAGGCCCCTTTTTATTTCTTATCTACATTAACGACATCGTGAGTTCAATTCATCACTCTCGTATTAAACTTTTTGCAGATGATGCAAAGGTTTATACTTTTTTTTCACAAGAAGACGAAGAAGAAAAAAGAACCCAATTGCAAGAAGATCTAAACAGAATAGTTTTATGGTCCAAAGATTGGCAGTTAAGGCTATCAGAAACTAAATGTGAAGTACTGCATATCTCTACCAAAAAATATAACAATGAACATAATTACACATTAGACGGTAGTATTTTAACCAATTCTAACTTAGTTAAAGATTTAGGAATTTATATTTCAAAAAACCTTTATTTTTCAGATCATTGCAAAATAATTGTCAAAAGGCATTGAAAACATCTGCATTAATTTTCAGGACATTTAATTTTAACTCTATAAAAAATTTGGTAAGAGCCTTCACTACATATGTAAGACCAACTTTAGAGTATGCAAGTGTTGTTTGGAATCCGTTTCTTCAACAAGACATTAAATTAATTGAAAATGTTCAACGTATATTCACCAGAAGAATATTCAAAAGATGTAAAATAAAATATAGGTCCTATGAAGATAGACTCAATTTCTTAAACCTTAAAAAACTTGAAAAACGAAGAAATATTATAGATTTATCAGAATGCTACAAAATTTTAAACCACAAAACAAATCTGGATCCAAATTCGTTTTTCAATTTAAATCTAAATCCTACAAGAGGTCATTCTTTTAAACTTAAGGTTCAAAAAAGTAGAATAAATGTACGAAAGTTCTTTTTTTGTAATAGAGTTGTGGGTAAATGGAATGCCTTGTCACAAAAACAAATCTCAGCAGATTCTCTTAGTACTTTTAAAATAAGTCTAATTAACTTATTAACAGAATAAATCATAAAAACATTTATGATTTATTCTATTTACAACTAATTTATGATTTTGAAAAAAAAATTTTTTTGTAAGAATTTTTTTTTTGTTATGTCATATTAAGTGGGCACTACGAATATCGCATGTCAAAATAAAACTTGCATTAAATATTTTTTTTTGTTTAAGGATATTTACTTAGAAAATCTTTTAATTTTTTTTTCACTATACTGATGTTTTTTTTTTGTTTGAATTTGAGTATGGCTCAACTTAGTGCTTATTTTATAAGCCTTTGAGTCATTTTCTAGATTAAACCATGTTTGTGATCTGTTTGGCGGCCGTGGTCGGTTCGCAATTTTGTATTTTGTATTTTGATGTTGTGATGTTTTTTCTGGAATAAAGACTTTGACTTTGACTTTGTTATTTTTTTGCAAATTTAAAAAAAATATTCCAATTTTTTGAAAGTCTAAACGATTTTCATAGTCTCATAAATAATGTAAAAAGCCATTTTTTAATAAAAAAACACACACAAATTCAGTGTATAAGATTGACAATTTTCTCTTCTATCAGGTGATTTATAATTTAATTATTGTTGATTAGTATAAGTTTACAAATTTATTCGCTATTTTTTCTAAAGCTTGAGTCTGGAAAAAAGTAGTTCAAAAGGTGGTATTATTACCACTTATGTAGACAAAATAATAGACAATATTTTTAAATAAATTAGTGTATTATAACCCGATTTTTTTACTTGAAAACTCAAAATGTTTTTAGGATACAAAAGTTTTATATTTTTGTGCGTTTTTCTCTTTATAAAATTTTCGGGCGATAATAGCCCCTTAAATAACCTAAAATTTAAAAAAATTTCCGAAAAAAATTTTAAAATTTCAAACGTTTTTTTTATTTAAATCTAAATGGCGGTCATTTTGAGCTATCTCTCATAAAAATCCGTTGAATATAAGGTTTTCAAAATTAAGGCTAAATCCTTGCCTCGCGTATTTTTTTAAATTACCGCACCGCATAATTTTTTTTTAAAAAAATTATGCATACGTACAATGTATGCATATAAAAAATGCATACATATGCATACTTATACATATAAACATATGCATACGTATGCATTTAGGTTGGATCCGCACATACCCCGTATAATTTGTTCTTCATTTCTCATTCTTCTTTTCTTTATTAATTAATTTTCATGTATTCTTGCTTTTTGTATGAAAATGTTGATAATGCAGAATAACAAAAATAAAAAACTTTTGTAAAAACACTTTATTCTACATTAATCCAGTTACTTTTGTGCTAGTTCTTTTGTGTTTTAAAAATAAGCCAATTTTTTAACACCCTAAATTTGTGGCCGAAATTAAGGCCTGGCCGAAATTAAGTCAGATACCCTACTTTTACTCTTACTCGGGTTTTTTCGTGCAAATACTTAAATTAATTCAAGTCAAATTTGAGTAATTTCAACGAGTAGATTCTTTATAGTCTTGTTGTAAAATGAGTGTCAAAAGAAGTTTTTTAATCCGCTAAGACCAAAAAACTTATTGAAATAAAAATTTATACAAAAATATAGTAAAACACTTTAGAGTAAAACTCTAGAGTACCGAAAACCAGTGTTTTTCTCCGTTTTAAAATTACTTTTATTATGTTTTTACTCTTATTTTACTTTAAAAAATAGGTCTTACTTTTATTTTACCTAAATAAAATTTTGACCGTTACTTATACATTACTTAAATTAACCCTTTGAAAACCCGCAGAAGGTATTCCGCGTCAGTGCTGCTCAATGTTAAATTCCGCCTCATCGTCAGTTTCGTCTCCAAGTTTAGCAATAAGCAACCATGGCGCGGAATCGGTTTTGCGAATTTGCAGGGGAAAAATCCCAAAAGGGTTAAAAAAATCACAAAATACTTTTAATATTACTTTACTTAAATTAAAATTTTTTAAATTACTTTTGCTTTTACTAAATAATCGAAAATCATTATTTTTTATAACACTAGTTGAAAACGTGGTGTAAAGGACGAAAGTTCCGAACATTGATTAAAATTACTAAAACTAGCAATTTGAACAAACTAAAAAGCGAACGTATTCGCCTGTAATCGCAATATAATTATTTTACTTTTTAAAATTCAAGAAAAAAGTTTTTATTATTTCAAAAAAGTGGTATTAAACCTTTAAAATTGCTCTAAGAATTTAAAATAAAAAAGTGTGTTTTAACCCAATGTTGAATAGAGGCATGTAGGGTAACTGACTTAATTTCGGCCACGCCTTAATTTCGGCCACCATTCAGGGTGTTAGAAAATTGGCTTATTTTTAAAACACAAAAGAACTAGGACAAAAGTAACTGGACTAATGTTGAATAAAGTGTTTTTGCAAAAGTTTTTTATTTTTGTTATTCTACATTATCAACATTTTCATACAAAAAGTGAATTTTTTGTGATTTTCCTAATTTTTGCTTTGTGTTTAAACTGCATCAAATTTAGAACGAAGCAATATATAACCTTAAAATATCTTCTATTTAAGGCTCAAAATTGTTAATTTTCATGTTTTGATATTTTCTTCAAAATCATTTTGCAATGCGTTTAACTAACTGCGCATTTTAAGATTCCGTTAATTTCGGCCACCTGAAAATTTAAGTGAAAGAACCTGCCGTTTTTCGCTGTTTTTAGATATCATTTTACTACCGTATTTATAAAGAAATTTTTTTGCTCATTTGACTTTGTTTTGACGTTTTTTAAGCCAAAAATAAAAATTGAACAAAAAATACAAATTATTAAAACTTGTTTTTTTAAGGTTTTGACATAATTATTTAAAGTGTTGCTAATAACAATTAAAGTTCGCAAACGGGAAAAATTAAGTTATATGTACCAAGAACAATACCTAAGGATAAATTTGCAACCTTTAGAAATTTTTATTGTTCGTTTAAGCAATAGTTATGGCCAGTTTTTTGTTAGTTGGCCGAAATAAATGGCACGCGCCTTAACTTCGGCCACTTTAAAAAAAAGTTTAAACCTTCACTGATTTTTAAGTGTAACAGAAATATTCAAATTTTGCACTGGAATAACAAATATAGCTATTGATTGATTTTTAGGCCAAATTTTGGCTTGATTGAAAAGGCCAGAAAAAACTTATTCAAAAAAATATAAAAAGGTGGCCGAAATTAAGTCAGTTACCCTAATTGAAGTTCAAAAAATACACTTCTTTAAAATAACATTCTTCAAGACTAATATTCCTTAAATCTAGGTATAAATTTCGCCAATTACCAACTTATTCGATTTATGAATATAAAGAAATTTAGTAAATAATATGAAAAAAGATTTCGCTATCAAAAATTTTCTTCTTTTCTTTATATTTGTATGCATTTTTAATTTTAGTTCTTTAACACGTTTTGTTTTTCTAATTAAAACATACTTATAAGAGTAAATTTTCTTTCTTATAAGAGTACTTTAATTGGTGCTCTATTTGTAGAGCATTATTTAAAAGTAATAACAATGGTTAGCGGAATTAAGTACAATTTTACTTTAAACTTGAATATATATACTTGAATACTTTATACTTCCGTAAAAGTTTTTACTATTACTATGGTTTAACAAACAAACATCAAAATATTATAATATCAAAATACTAAGGTTTAACAAACATCAAAATATTAAAATAATTTTTTTCTCCTTCCATTAAAAAAACCTTTGTGTATTAAAAAATAAGTTTTTTTCATTACACAAGTGTTTAATTTCTAAAATATGACTATTAATTTCCTAAAACAAATAATTTAGAGTAAAAAATTTGATTTTTTTGAAAAAAAATGACCAGAATTACCAATTCTGCTAAATTTTTAGGCTTCCCCGGCCCCAGCCGGCCCCAGCCGGGGCAAAATTTTCTATCCCGGCCCCAGCTCCGGCCCCGGCCCCGGCAAATCCGAATTTTGCTACCCCGGCCCCGGCCGCGGCCCCGGCATTAGCAAAACTCCTGCATCGGTCGATCCCTAAGTACGACTCTAATCTTAATAATCAAGATAAAGTGAAAGTGTCCGCTTTCAGTGAATGTTTTGTTACTTAAATTTTTATACTTATTTAGTTATCTTTTAAGAGCAGAGTCATCAAAAAAAACGCGATTTTGGGAAGTGTATATATCTTGAACCCATGACAAAAAACATTTTTGACAAAAAAAGTTCGTGGGTTGTTGAAGGGCAGGGTTAGTGATTTCACAAAAAATTTATTGAAATCAAACACAAAAAGTTTGATTCTGTATCACACCTTTAAGCTTTTATTAGCCACCCAAGTTCTTTTTGTACGAAGTTTAAATAAAATCCATCCGCTAACACGATTTCAATTTGTTTACAAAGATACTCTTCCGTTAACAAAACGGCTTAATTTAATTAAAAATATAAAATTTCTGAAACGTTAAACCAACCCTTGAATCAAACACTTAACCAATGAGGCTAAAAAACACAGAGAACCCAAATATAAAGTACCGTATAAAATCCACCGCATACATTTATATTTACGTTTCTTTTAGTACCAATCAATCCATAATGCCATACTGCGAAAAAATTCTAGAACTTAGCAAAGTAGCAGAAAGTATAGTATAAATAATGGGTAATATAAATATTGTAAATTATTTGTTAATTTTCTAATATTTTAATTTATTAAAAAAGTGAGCATAAAATTTTGACGTAAATTTTTTCATAATAAAACTGTAGATGCATATATAAAAAAAACAATTTCTTTAAAATAAAAGCAACAGTTTTAAAATAATTTTAATATTTCGGTTAGCAAAGACTTTTATGATTTACTGTGAGGTTGTTTAGCCCTTTCGTTAAAAAACCGCTGCCACTCCGCGCCAGAGGTGCTCAATGTTAAAATCCGCATCCGCTTCGCAATCGGAGCCGAGTTTAACACTGAACAGCGGTGGCGCGGAATACCTTTTGCGGATATGCAACAGAAAGAATCCGAAATGATTAAAGTGCGGCTGAAAATAGTTTAAAGTCTGATTTGATGTACACTTATCACCACCAGCTTCGAATTCCCCCAGATAATTGTTTAATGTTAACTTCTGATCAAAATGTGCGAAGATCCGGAAGATTGAGAAATAATGATTTTGAGTATCATTTACCTACCAGACATTTTACAAGAACTGACTCCTCCGCATTAAGAAAATTGATAAATTTGTGGAATCAATTTCCAACTATTTTTTGCTTACAAAATAAAAAACGTTTTTTTAAAATCACAAGTGATATATATTTTTTCATATATTCTAGAAAACCAGAATTTTTACAACGTGCTTTAATTATTTATTCTGTTATTTATTTTAGTGCATGTTTATTTAGTTTTATTATGTACTAATTTATTTATAAAATTTATGCAAAGCCAAAATAGATTTTAGGCCACAGTAATATCAGGTCAGTCATTTTTGATTTCAGGGAGTCATGAATCCTTTGGGGTTGAAAATGATTGATTTGGTATGGCTTATTTTGGTGTGTAAAAAACTTCTATTTGGTTTTCTTTTTTCTTTTATTTGGGTGCATGCAATTTCAGTGCGGTTATTTACTTGCTTCTGTATGTTCCTGTCGTTTGGCAAAATAATAATAATAATAATAATAATAATAATAATAATTTGATGATTTAGGTAAATCCTTGCCCTTAGCTTCAAATCTTTTAACTTTAAAAAATATGTAATGATTTTAAAATAGTTTTTAGACTTGGAAAAAAATATTTAACACTTTTTTGTACTTTAGTAGATTCCAAAGAACGAAATTATTTTTTTATAGAAGGTAAAAACTCTAAATTCTAATTTAACATTTTTTTAATCAGCTAATTGCTGTTCAAAAAATGCTTATTTTGTAAAAAAATGTTACAACAATTTTAAGTTATTTATATTTCTGAAGAGGTAAACATATAAGCCTATATTTGAACAAAATAAAGTTTGTTGTTATTTTGTTTTTAAAAAATATGTTTTAAGTAAAAAGAAAACACTTGTAAGATATAATATTATGTTTAAGTTTAATTTTATACGTTTCTAAAATAAACAACAACAAATGAAAAAAACTACAAATTTATCTATTTCACAATATTTGCATATTATTTGTATAAATTACTCGTTTTTTAAATTTTTTTAGAAAAAAAGCGGAATAAAACTTGAATGTCTGATCCAAAAAACCAGAACAAAAAAAAGTTCAAGATATTAACTATTTTTTTATTGTTTGTTTTCTCAGCGGGGATGTGACTTCTCTCGACTATGGACAGGAGATGAATTTCAATAATTTTGGCCTGTACGGCTAAAACTGAGTATAAAAATACTAAATCCCATTAAAAAATATCAAAGAAATAGAATATAAAACGCTTACTGCAACAAGCTTAAAAATCAAGGAATTTTATTTGATTTTATTTATAAAAACAATCTCTTGATATTTTTTTTTGTTCTTTTGCACGTGTTTGCGAAGCTGTTCCTATATATTAATTATTTACGGAATGAAATCTCGTTCCTCGTTGTCTGCATTAGAGAGTGGAGCTTTTGCTTATAAAAAAAGGTCGGGAGTTCGTGTCCTGCGGAGTCTTTGTGTTTTTTCTAAGTTTTTAAAGCAAAACTTGCAGTTTATTTAAACTTTTAAATCAAAGTTAAATTTAATACAAAAATTTAAAACGTTTTTGGTACTATTTTTATTAGACAATTGATTGATTAGAATAAATAAAAGGAAAATAGAAACAAATATATCAATATTAGCATTGAATTTTTGATGTTGCTTTTTTGCTTTCTGCATAAATACATTCAATACATTTTGACAATATAACAAAAATTTAGTTGTTTTTTTTAATTTACTAAAGTTTACATCTTTTAATGCAATAAAAAAATACAAACCATTAAGTAATATTAAACTTCATAATAATATTTTTTTAATTTTTCAGGTCCTATTGCATTAGGCGTTTTATATTAAAATTTTCTTAGTCTGGTTTTAACAAGATTTTGTATTTTTAAACACGGTTTCAGCTAAGGATCGACCGGGGCAGGATTTTTGCTGATGTCGGGCCGGGGTCGATTTTATAAAAATGTTAAAAAAACAAGTTTTGGTGTACCAAATATCGTTGTCCGGAAAAATCTTTATTGGGTGCGCAAAAAGTAGCTTGCGCGTAAAAAAGTTACAAATGTTCAACATTGCTTGTTAAATTTAGGTAAAAATTACTTTACAGTCGAAAATTTTTTGGGTTATACATTTTTGATATAAGTAATGATATTATAATAACTTTAATATCTATTGTACGTCTTATGAATATATATTTATTGTAAACCCTCATCTTGT
>JASAMX010021191.1:0-16500 GCA_030248175.1 Microlaimidae sp. YZB2_3 | reverse complement strand
CAAGTGGTGGATGGGGGGGTTAAACCATACATGGGCACGGGGGGGAAATCTGGGGGTAAACCCCCCCCCCTCCAAATTATATCAAAAGGATTTCAAATAACTATTATGTGTACGTCACATTTTTCACGGAATTTACTACGAATAATAACTCATAATTGCAATTCAAGCCACGCTATTAGTTCTTTCCTTAACTTAACTTACCGCAGAAAACCAACAAATACTAAAATTATTTATTCTTTTGAAATTCTTTCACATATAAATATAACGCAACGCGAAAAAAACATCGCGGTTTTTGCGCGAAATAGAATAAGTTAACCTCAAAACATGTCAATCAAACAAAAAATAACTAAGGTCGCTGGTAAAATAAAATTACAGGAAGCAGCAATAATACCTATTATTATTATATTTTTCAAAGTTTTTTTAAGTCGCTCTTTTTTGAAAGTGGTTGAAACAGAATAATATTTTTGCGCGGTTTAAATTTCACTTGATACGTGATAAACATAGAAATCAAACTTTTAAATTGTAAACAGAAGAGTCTTCTGTGCTAAGTCTTGAATACTTCTTTCTTAGCACACATTCAAATCAACGAAACGACATCCATTAAACGCAACGAGATCATAGCGTTTTAGATTAAGAAAAAAACATTAATTCCATATTTCACTGCTTAAAAATTATTTTTAAAAATTTTAAATAGTTATAATAAAATTATTGAAAAGACCCGAATCTCAGCTTATAGCGTTTAAGCAGCCAATAAACAATATTAATTAATGTTTTGTGTTGGTTTTTTGTTGTTTTTTTTTAATCTCAAAATCATTGAGCTTAAGGAACGCGGCTACTAAAAATTAACAACAAAAGTTAATACAAAAAACCGTATTGGGAACATAACAATCATCTAAACAAAAAATATCTCGGTCGGTGCGAATGTACTTTTAAAAGTTCATGCTTTTTTACTCCTCACTCCACTTTATTTTTTTGTACAAATAATTTTAGTACACGCATGCTAATTATACGTTTATAATTACTACACACATACATACACCAAAGTGGGTACCTTTGTTGTTTTATTGCATTTAAATTATGCCTTGACACTTCCAGACCTGTGCACGGTCTGGAAATGCCCTTCCCCGCTTATTGGAGGATTTGCTCTCCCCGTTTTATCGCCCCCTTCCCACCCAAAAATGAAAAAGTACCCAAAAATTTTGGCGCCATTTTTGACCTATTATGACGCCATCATCGAAATTTTCGCAGTTTTCAGCCTATTTCAATGAATTTTAAGCCATTTAAGATCTATTTTTACCCTATTTTTGATTTTTTTTGTCCCTTTTTCCTTTTTTTCCTTCTTTTTTCTCTTTTTTTTTCTTTCTCCTCTGCTTGCTCCTCTCCGTTTTATTGCCCCCCGTTTCAAAAAAGTTACCCCCCGTTTTGGATTTTCCCCATCCTAATAAAAACCTGGGGGAAGTGCACAGGTCCGCACTTCATTAGTCTTGCGTTTTTGCGAATATAATATAAAATAAATAAATAAATAAATACACTAGTAAAGTAAAACTTTATTTTCTCTCATCAAAATTCGTGCGAAAAATGCGAAAAATTTATTAGAAGCTCTAAGTTATTTCGTCCTGAAAAATCCTACGCAGTAATAAGCAAAAATCCCTGCTTAATCAGAATACTTGTTCGTAAAATTGTTTTCAACCCTAATCAAACAAACCACACCAAAAAAAGTTTAAAAGTAGCTACAAAGTAAAAAAACCAACAGATGTATGTATATGTATTATGTTATGTATGTTAATTAAAACAATTGTCTCGAAAAATGATAAATCACACATCCAAATCAACAAATACTATTTATAACATAAAAATTTTAAAATTAATGTATTGTATACTTTAAAATATAATTACATTATATAAAAAATGAAAAACTTAAACTTTTATAATAAAACTTTATAAAAAATGGTGAAAATCACTACAAAAATATTGTCAACATGATAAAAAGTTGTTTATCATGTTTATCATTGCCTGTGGCAAATGAAGGTTTTTGGCGCACTTTTTCCTTTTTTTTTGTTCTCCTAAAAACGCTAAACGTTTAAATAAATAGGCGCGGCGGATGGAGCAGTTATAAAACCCCCCAAAAATCTAGAAAATGCCGACAGCAGCACCTACCCTCTTAAGGCTGGTTCATACTTATGACAAAACGTCCTTTGGACAAAGTCCAAAGGACAAAAGTCCTTTGGACTTTGTCTAAAGGACAAAATCCAAAGGACAACGTGTTCATACTTTTCGTCCTTTGGACTTTTCCCTTTGGATTTTGTCCTTTAGACTATGTCCAAAGAACAAATTCCAAGTAGCGTTCATACTTTGTCCAAAGGAAAAAGTCCAAAGGACGTTTTGGCTAGTCGAAAAGAAGTTTTGGCTTTTCCAAACTTGTCCTTTGGAGTTTGTCCAATAGACGTTTTGTCATAAATATGAACCAGCCTTTATTATCTTAAAACTTGGTACCAGAAATTCCACAACTCCTCCCACAAAAAAACATCAAAATTTTCCCTTAATAATAAAAAGGTTGGAATTTTAGAGATACCCTTCTGAAATCGCGGTGACCTTTCTTTTTTTGGGTATTTCTTCCCAATCCGGGATCCGGTTCACTAGTGAGGGAGGCCATTGTTTTGCCACTATGTTTTAGGTTAGCAAAATTTAAGCTTTATACAGGGCCCCACGAGGCTCTTTTAGGGGTTAAAGAGGTGTCAGGTGTTTTGAAAATAAATAATTTTTTTAGGGATTTAATTTAGCACAATCCAACCCATCTTTCTTGGTAAATTTGATGTAGTACCTAAATCTAGGAGTTTAAATTGCCATTACTCTCACGAATTATTAAGTGCATTTTCCACACATTTTTAGAGCTTCCTTTAGTTGTTCCAGCACAGAAAAAATAATATAAAGCTTTTATTGTAAATAAATTGTCATGAAACTTATATAATAACAATAATTTAAGGAGTTTTAAAAAACACTAAAATTTTATTCCAGAATTAACTTAAGATTTTATGTATGGTGCCATTATACATAGTGAGGGTTTACCGAAATGCAGCATCTGTTGCGCTTTTTGTTTTAAAGCAGTCCATCAACTAAATTATCGCACGACAAACTTAAAGCGTGTGAAAAAGTTGAAATTACGGACAGGCAATTAATAAAAGTTTTAGATATATGTCGTCAAAATAGATTTTAAAGTCTAGTATTTAATATCTACCAACATTTTAAACTAACAGCGCAGTGCAGTAGCAAGATGTCTCCAAAAGCTGTGAGTTTTAAAGTTTGGGAGACAACAAATAAATTCTTTGGTTAATGGTGTATGTGTACGTCTGCGTTCGTATACGGAAAAAACTTTTTTCACTTAAATATCAAACTTATACACTTGCTTGAGATAACATTGCTGATTGATTAATAGAAATTTAACCATTTTTTTTAAAAATTAATTACGGTTTAAATTTAACAAAAACTAGAGAAGTGAGCGCCACTATCTGTGGCACCAGCACCAACCATGTTATCATGAGTGGCGTGCGGTGCCATTTCTCAGGGTCATTTAATCCTGGTGCAAAAAAGGCCACCGTGCCAACCTAAACCATGATACGGAAAAATAGGTTTGGGTATAGGTAAATTTTGAAATTCATCAATGGGACAGGCAGGTAACAAAAAAAACTCGTAAGAAAACAGCAGGTGGCGCCAGTGAAGGTAGCTAAACATATTTTCTACATTTTTTCTGGAATATTTAACTAACTTGCATTTTAATCTTTGAATCAAAATTTAAAATTCTTTCTTCTTAAAATTTACCTTACTTCCCCCGCCCTAAAGAGCGACCACTCCCTTTTTTTTTTTTTTTGTTGTTTTTTTTTGTTTTTTTTTGTTTGTTTTTTTTTGGTTTTGGGGTTTTTTTTTTGTTTGTTTGGTTTTTTTTTTCTTTTTTTTTTTTTTTTTTTTTTTTTTTTTTTTTTTTTTTTTTTTTTTTTTTTTTTTTTTTTTTTTTTTTCTCTTTTTTTTTTTCTTTTTTTTTTTTTTTTTTTTTTTTTTTTTTTTTTTTCTTTTTTTTTTTTTTTTTTTTTTTTTTTTTTTTTTTTTTTTTTTTTTTTTTTTTTTTTTTTTTTTTTTTTTTTTTTTTTTTTTTTTTTTTTTTTTTTTTTTTTTTTTTTTTTTTTTTTTTTTTTTTTTTTTTTTTTCTTTTTTTTTTTTTTTTTTTTTTTTTCTTTCTCTTCCTTTTCCCCTTAAGAATCCCATAATGGGAATCTTAAGGCATTTTTAGGCGTTGCCCGTTTGCTCTTTTCGTTTCGTTTTTTGATGATGTTATCACTTTAAAATGTTTTTGTGTTTTACGTTTTACGTTTTTTTTCGCTTCTTCGTGTTTGTGTTTGTTTTTGCCCTTCTCGTTTGTGTGTGCTTTTCTGTGTTTGTTTATTCTTCTTGTTGTTTTGTGTTTTGTCTTTCTTGTTTAGCTATGTTTTATTTTTTTTTTTTCTTTTTTTTGTGTTTTATTTTTTTGTCCTTTTGCCTATTCATTGACTCGTTCATTTTTTCATATCTTATTTCTTCGTTTGCGTTTCGTTCTTTTTTGTGTGCGCGCGCGCTTTGTCCGTCTGCTAGCTTGTTTTGTCACGCTCTATATATATATATGTTTTATTCGTTTCTGTACATTATATTTTCCGTCAAACTCATGTTTAAACGTTTAAACCTTTAAATCTTTTTTTAGTTGTACGTAGAACTAATTATTTTCTTCTCTTGTTTAGTCTGGTTTGATCTAAAGACGCCAAATCATTTTTAGGCACCTACCCTTACCCCTACCTTCTCTACCCACTTCAAACAATTTCAAAATTTTATCTTTTTTGGTAAAATTAACACATAAAATGTGATAAATGTTTGTTCACAAGGCTTATTTTTACTCTCCATTTATTTTCTTACCATTTTTAAGCTTTTGCATCAACATTCTTAAAGTTTACTTTTAACGATTTTAAAATATCTCCCTTTACCCCCTATTTTGACCTACCCAAAAATCATACCCATTCCCTAGGCGCTATTTGAGATTTACCTCCGAGATATGCCACTACCTACCCTACCCTAGTCTTTTTTGCCCCGCTGTTGTTTTTTTTTTCTTTTTCTCTTTTTCTCCTCCCCTTTCTTCCCCCCCCCCCTTTCCCCTCCGGATTTTGGCCTTTTTCCCAGGGTAAATATCCCTCCTCCCTACACTTGGACAGGTCGGATCGGACATATGCATAAGCATGTACCAATCTAATAATATTTTTAATGTTAGAGATATATTAGACAACTGCTAGCTAATTAAAAATAACACTGTGAGCTAGCACTGTACTTAAATTTAGGTTTCCTGATGCCTTTTAAGAGCTTAAAATTAACTAATTTCTCACCCCAGGGGGCATTCTGCCCCCAGGACTCGCCTGACAAGGGGCTCTGCCCCTTGACACCGCTGGGGTTCTACCGCCCCAGACCCCTCATTCCTGGGGGGCTCTCGCCTCCAGACCCTCTTGTGGGCACGCAGTGGCGTGTCCAGGGGGAGGGGCGAAGGAGGGGGGGTCACGTCACCCCCCGTATTTTGTCATAAAGGGAGACCCTTACGTTTTTTCAAATTTTGGGAGAGAAAATTTTTTTTGTTAATATTAATACAGAAACTTTCCTAATGCCTTTCAAAAGCATATAATTAATAGTCAAAAAACCAAAATTTCCCCGCTGCGCGGGTAGTTTAAATTGCCAATTTATCTTAGTTTTTCGATTTCGATAATCTTAATTAATTCGTTTTTAATCTTAATTTTTCGATTATCCCGTTCAGTAGTTAAGGCATACATGTTTAATAAAACTACTATAAACACTATTATCCTTTTATTCACGTTTTAAATACATGTTTTAAATGTATAGGTATAAAAAAACTTTAAATTTTAAATTAAGTATCTGGAATTAAAATTTCTAGTGTATTTTAGCGCATTAAATTAAAAATTTTCTCCCCCGGGGGCATTCTGCCCCCCGGACTCCCCTGACACAGGGCTCTGCCCCTTGACCCCGCTGGGGGTCCATATTCAGGCCCCCATATCTGGGGGGCTGCCGCCCTCCAGCCCCCCTTCAGGGTTAGTATTTACACTCCCAGACCGCCCCCCCCCCAAATGAAATCCTGGGCGCGCTACTGTGGGCACGTATAAAGCACCTTCTGTAAAATTGCCCCCTCAATTGAAATCCTGGCTACAGCCATGACAAAGGAATAATTTCATCAACAGTAAGTGTTGTTGTGAATTCATAGACGGTGGGCGTGGGATAAGAATAACTTATTGCTCTAACTCATGTTCTAGAAATCCACTGTTAAGCCGCAGCTCGTATGCAGACCTGTGCATTTCCCTCCCCTGGGTTTTACTGGGGGCAATTCCAAAATAGAGGCCTCGGCACGGGGGCAATTTTTTGAAACAGGGGGCAATAAAACGGGGGGCAAGCAGGTGAAAAGGAGAAACAAAAAGAGGAAAAGGAGAAAAAACAAAAAAAAAGAAAAAAAGAAAAAAGAACAAAAAAAGCATAATTTAAGTAAAATGGCTTAAAATGCATTACAATGGGCTAAAAATTGCAAAAAAAATCGCGATGATGGCGTCATAATAGGTAAAAAAAATGGCGCCATAATTTTTGGGCACTTTTTTATTTTTGGGCGGGGGGGATAAAACGGGGAAGGGGAAGGGGTTTCAGCCACTAATACTCCAGGAGGGCATTTCCAGACCTTACACAGGTCTGCGTATGTATCTTTAATTTTTAGATTCAAAAATGTTTTATTAGCGTTTGGAAACGTTTTTTTAATCCTGTTGGATCCCAGAGTTTTTTAAAATTGTTTGTACGTTTATCAGCTTTAAATAAATGCTGAGGTGCCAGTATGTTAATCCACCGCCTGTCTTAGTGTTTTTAAGAGAAAGACGGCAACTTAAACAAACTTGTTGGCCCTTATTCTTCCTGGTACCTCATCAAAACAACATTTTTCGGTGTTTCAGAGAAAAATAATCAATTCAATAATATTTACTACTTAAATTAGGATTTCAAAGTTTAAAAAAACCATTAAATAATTTTACGGGTCAATGAATGTGTTTGCATTTAAAAGTCAATTATAACAAACAAAAAATAATAAAACTATAACGAAACTATCATTTTATTTTTTGACCTATGAAACAAATCGGAGTTTTATTTGAAGCCTGACATATTTTGACAAATGTTATATGCTGTTTACATCATGCTAAACAGACTGTCGTCTACGAAATGTATGGAATGTTAGAATAACGTTGATGAAAACACAGTGTTTTCGTTTGACAAACAGCAAAAAATCTGGATAGTAATTTTGTTAACAAATACAAAACAAGTTCAAGTCTTGTCTTGTAACTGGCGGCCGTTAAGATTATCTTTTAAATTTGCATATACGTCATAATGGATCGCACAATTTGTTAGATCACAAAATTGTAATTATCAATCGCTTCTCCGCTGTCAGTTGTATATATGTTCGTTAAAAGACCAGTAAACTTAACACCCGTGTTTTTGGCTGTGCTTCACGGTATAAACTTTCTAACTGTAAATCCCACTTACCTCGACTGCACAAATATCAAATCAAAATGACATCGCTACCAATCGATTCTCTGTTACAAGTTATATCTATCTATTTTCTGAATTTCAAGTCACATAAATTTTCTTCAGCCAAGTTATGTTTTGAATAAAATTTCCATACAAGTCATGATCGACCGCACAGTTTGTCAGATCACAAAATCGTTATTATCAATCAATTCTCCGTTGTCAGTTGTATATATGTTTCAAATTTCAACTTATATAGAGTTGATTCGGCCGAGTTATTCAAAATCAAAGAAAGCGTTAGGAAGTTACTCACTTACTTACTTAGTCAATCACTCATCTGAAGATAATATCCGGCGGCCCACGGTCGCCGGAATAATTTTAGCCGTTTCCATCTCGGTGTCCATGAAGATGAAATCACCCAGCAATGTCACATATATACAACTAAGTTGTATATATAAACAGTTTTTACAAAACTTGCAGAAAGTGAAAAATAATTGGAACGATTATTTTTAGTGTATAAATGAAAACCAAAAAATTGATGATATATTATTTTGTGAAATATTTACATGTTTAATATCAAAATAATCTTTAAGAACACGAAAGACAGGGAAGAAAGATTTGAAATGCTAAAATCTATAATAATACTAAATACTCTACATTTTATATTCAAAGCAATACACAGCGTTTTACTCTTGCGCACAAATACATGTTTTAGTCTTAATTTTAATTGGAACAGCTGACTTAAGAATTGCTAGAACACATTTAGTGTCAAAATTAGCATATCAGCTCGTTAAATATCCAGCTGTTCCAAAAAAGCAGTTCACTTAAAATTAAAGCAAAACTAATCACTTCAGGTTTAAAGCTTAAATGAGCACGGAGAATTGGGAGGTAGATGATCCCTCCTCCAAATTCTAAAAAAAGAATTCCTTTACCACCCCCCCCCCCCTATCCCACTTAATTCAGACTCCACAGCGGGGGGTGGGGGGTGGGAAGGGTTAACCATCTTAATTTTGGAGAATTGAAGAAAAAATGTCTTCCAAAAGTGAATTACGTCGTTTTTTAAATATCTATCGCAAATAATGTACAAAGTTTTCATTTCAGTGTTTATTTTTTAAATAAAGTAATTTTATTAGCGGTTTTTTTACGTTGGGCTCTTTAGTCCATAATAAACACGTAAACGTTATTTTTAAAATTGTCTACTCGAACGACACTCTATTAAGTATTAACCCTTTGGGATTCTGTTCGCAGTTAAGACGCGTAGTCTCATTCTCATCCATAGGTAGGCACAAGGGAGGGGGGTTAGGCATAGATGGGCAAGTTGGTCCGGAGTGGGGGATGTGGTTAAACCCGGAGTTAAGGGGAAGGGGGTTAAATCCGAAAACACACATTTTACCCATATCGTTTTTTTCTGGAGTGCATTTTACCCATATCGTTTTTTTCTTTTTAATTTTAAAGGAAAAATAGGTAAAAAAACCAATTTAAGGTTAAAAAACACTTTCTTATTGCATTTTGAGCTTTTTATTGCTTAAAACACTCGTTTTGACCTAAAAACTTAAGTTTGGAAGCAGTCAGAATTCAACCCCCCATCTCAGAATTCGATGCGGGGGGTTAACCCTTCCAACGCCACTCCCCCCCCCCGGTGCCCATCTATGGGGTTAGGGGTGGATTAATATTAATAGTTAATACTCTTGGGCGGTCTCAGTACTAAAAACGCTAGAAATGGAGTATTTGGGGTATATCCCAAAACATATTTAGGATACCCTACTCCCCCCAAATTTGAGGGTTCGGTTCCGAAATCCGGGATGTTCCCTACTTATGGTCTTACCTCACCGTCTCAGTAAAAGGGCGGCCAAGACAAGTAACGTGCGGAATAGTTTAACGACGAGCGGCACTGACGCGTTCCCTCGTTCCCTTTCCGCGTTTTCGCAAAAATAATCAATCCCAAAGATTTAATGAAAAAATATCTATCTAATTATATGCATTTAAGGTAGAACTTCACAGTTTTTTTTGACGACAGATCTTTTTGAATTACATCTTACTATACGTAGTTTGACCTGCTGATTCAATTTTTGATATTCATTTTTCTGTAAAAAAATGTTATCGTCCACAATCATCAAATAACATCAATAAAATACATGTCAAAAATACAAAACATTAATAAAGTTTATTACCAATAATATTCTATTTTTTTCATTTTCTATTTAGCGTATCTTAAATAATGAAACATTTTTTTAAATTAAAAAGCTAAAAAATAAAAAAAAATTTTTTTCGGCGTTAAAAATATGGTCGAGCGACTACTCAAACCCATGGATCCGAGCGCGACGTACTAACCACTCGGCTACTGGGTCCTCTGGGATTTTCAAATAAAAGGAGCTTTTAAAGGAATGGTTTAAAATGTAGTTTCTCGGCGTCAATTAAAAGAAAATTAAACGAAAATTAAAAAAAATTGATTCGTTATTTTTAAACGAAAGTTTGGAAATAGTTAGATATAGGCTTTTACCATTTTTTATTATAAACGATTAAAAAAGGACTTCAGGATTTTTTAACTATATATTTTTGTAAAAAAAGTCTTTTTTGCAATTTAAAAAAAATCCTGAGATCATTTTGAACCCAAACCACCTCTAAAAATTGCCCCCTACATTACCCTAATTTATTATAAAATTTCGCCCAAAAATAACGAATCAATTTTTTTAAAAGGCCTTATTGTGGTTTTCAGAGGTAGAATCCATCGACATCTGTTGCGAACTGGACAAACTTTTCGGTGATGTTTTTATAACCACTGGATAGCACAAATTCTTAACTTTTTATAGCACCCCACTTTTATGGGCCAAAAATTAATATTTATAATGATATGCGACTTGTAGTCTAAGTGGTCAAAACTGTGAAGTTCTACCTTAAATCGACACGAACCACTATAACACTAACATATTTTAAAAGTAGTATAACCCAAACAAAACTGCCGCTTTAATGACCTAATCAATTGGTGTCCGGAAAAAATACCTTCTGCAAAATATCTTCCGGAAAAAATATCTTCTTTCAGCAGTAAATTATTCAGTATTATTAAAAACTTTTAAAGGTTTTTTTAAACTTTTTTATGTCGTTTTAGCTTGATTTTAAGGTTTCGCTTAGGCTTAGAAAAAAATAGTTTTCTTTAGTTGAGAAATTAAAAGTCTTTCAGAAGATAATCTTTCCGAAGATATTTTGCAGAAGGTATTTTTTCCGGGCGTCATTCAATTCCGAAAGTAATTTTATACTTTAACCGCTTCTTCGGAGGCACTATCTGCGCCGTAGTTGCGCATTTTTTAGTAAATCATATATTTCTTTAATCATATATTTTCGCACATACCCTAATTTGCTGCAGATTTCCCTCCCAGCGGGTGTTAATGTTGGCTAGTTGGGGTTCCACTTTCTGTTGGATCTCCTCGCCTCTCCCCATCAACTCCACGGCTTTGTCTCGTAGCTGATCGATTTTCGGTCGCAGATCATGAGATTCCGAGTGCAATTTCTGCAAAAACTATTTAATTTAACTATTATTTTCTTTCGAATTTTCTTAAATTAAAGTTAACAAGTCCAGTTTCTAGATGCATTAAATCGAAAAAAATAGATATTAATATCAATTAATAAAACGGATATAAATTTTTGATAGCCTATTTAGGCAGGCCATAATTAATTCTATTTGAGAGTCCAAAAAGCCATATCAGCATTGCTGCTAAGATAACGTTTTTACCGAAGGCCAAATCCTCAACAAGAGATTTTAACGAGAAATTGGGAGTTAGTTTAAAATAATTTTTGAACCCTACTTCTCACCAAGCCTCAAAGCCTGCGCTTAGCAGGACACGTTACCGCGGGAGGATTTATTTTTAGAGTTTACAAATTATAAGTTATGAGTGTTACAATTATGAATTCTAAAAAGTATTAATAACAAAATTAATTGAAGGAGACATATCAATGCAGCCTTTAATATTTGGTCTTACAATGCAACAATTCTTATTTAAATTTTAAAATAATGTTTGTATAAATAAACACAGATCAATTTACTTGCATTATTAAATTAATAAAAACTCTTTTTGACAACCGTTGTCGTTTGCTGTTTTTTTATTATTTTAAATTCTTTAAACATTTTATTCAGTAAAGAAAATTAAAGATGACAAAAGGAGTATGGTTTAAAACGCGCTATCTAAAATTTTACATTATACTGCTTAAACCGCAATATATTTATGTTTAGTAACATTTTACCAGTATTTTTAAGTTTTTTGTACAGCCCCAAATCCTTTTAAAAAATTTGCATGGGGTGTATGGCAATTGCCCCCTTTCAAAATCATTGGTAAACCAAACCCCAGGTACAATTGTACATAAAATCTAATCAAACAAATTATAATATATAAGTTTCAATTGCAAATTATTTTAATGTAAAGGAATTTTTTGAAACCGATTACATTACACTATATATTGGATTTTAAAGTAAGCGACCACCTTTAACTGTTCCACAATTTTGCATTGTGGGTCGGCGGGGTTGGCGGCGTGGGCGGTGGATTTCAATTCGGCCAGCTCTTTTTCTGAGGCGTCCAGCCAGTTGTTCGTCTCACGATTGAGACCCTCGAATTCCGAATACAGCGCCTCGTTATCTTTTCGCATGTTCTAAACGAGCCTTTGTATATAATATATATGCCCATGAAACTTGGTACAAAATCTAAATTCTCTTAGAGAGAAAAATAACATTTTTCCCGATGGCGCTGCTTCTTTTTTTTAAATTTTTTTAATTTAATAAGATTCTATAGAATTAGTTTTATCACCAATGCATAATAAAGATTTTTTTAGCGCAGGGGTGGGCCGGCTATCAAAATTCTATATGACGCCTAAAGCCCTGCACATCACAAAATTAAAAATTTATTTCCTATCAATACATCGCTTTGACCATAGGTAGGCAGGAAGGGGGGGAGAGGTTGGGGTTATCCCCCCAAAATCCCGATTACTGCGGACACCCCCTTCCCCTAAAATTCGAGGGTACCCCGGACACCCTCCTAAAAATTGAGAGGGGGGAGGTCTTCTAGTACTAAAAACGCTAAAATTGGGGTATTTGAGGTATTTTGGGACCCCCTCAAATTTGGCGGTTCGGGTATACCCTTCTTTCCAAAATCCGGGAGGCTGCCCATTTAAGTCTTTGACGCAAACTAACTCCCGGCTGTCAAATTTGGCACCCTGGAGGTCAAATTTGTGTTAAAGCTATGCGCAATAGGGTCCACCTTATGGCTTGTCCTGTATCATCAATTATTTCCTCTCGCTCTCCCCTCCAAAAAAATTACGTATCCTCATCTCGCATCTCCCCAAAATTTTTCATTCAGACTCCCACCCTCGACTTTTTAAGTTTTATTTTTATTCGAAATATTTAATCAAAAAGGCGAATTTTTAACAGAAATAATAATTTTACATACTTTTCATAGCTACCATAGAAATAGCGTGTTTTAGAATAAAACAGATTTATTATTTTTATTGCATAGGTTAAAATAACTTGAAAACTAATTAATAATTAAGGTGAAATCTGAAATGAAGTATTTATACGATACCTTAAAAAAAACAAAAATGTTTTGTTTTGTAGCATTAAAACCTCTAACCTACTTAAGATTTCAGATACATAAACCCTGGGTCCACTAATTTTAAAAATTAGATAGGGTTCGCAGAACAAAAATAAAACGCAAAAGTATATATTTATCGCACCTCTAAACCGAAACCGACTATAGTTTTTATACAAAAATTAAATTTTTTTATCCGTATTCATAAAATTTTGGCACGAATTCACGACATGGAAGCGGAGCATATTTATTTCAGGCGCTATCAAGCCGGATTACAAAGTTACATAGAACTAAGAGTTTAACTTAAAATATCGCTTGTGGTAATATTGTTAACGTTAAAATAAAAAAAAAACAGGAATTTATTAAAAGGAACAAACACTGTTTTAAATAATATTGGAAACCAACATCCACATAACGTAAAAACTAAAACCACAAGGTTTTACAGATGTTAAAAGTTCTTTAAAAATTGAGTTTAAAGCCAAGTTTCAATAGAAATTTCTAATTGACAACGCCGAATGTTTAAAAATCAAATAATGGACACTTCAATGTAGTAATTCTTAAAGACGAGTGATCAATCTTTAATAACTGATTCAAAGAAAAACTAGCGTAGCTTAGCTAAGTAAGACCGACTAAGAAAGTGTCAAAAACCAACACACAAAGGTTGTGCTGTGTTAGCAGCTGTGTTCTTGTAAACAATTAACCAGTGAAAAAAAAATAAGAACTACATTGGCGTAAAATTTAGTGTTTATTTGATACTTACGTGAACTAAACACTTTTGATTCGCATTATTAAACATTAGCAGCACTTAGCAGCACAAAATACGTTAAAATATAAAAAAATTACACACGTTTCTACGGAATTTTTAATTATTTTGAATGAATATTAATTATGACGTAACATAACTGCAACGATATTTTAGAGTTGCTGTTTTGCCATTGATTTATTTTACTATCAATAAAAGATTGTTATCTATTTATAACGTTTAAAAACAAAATACTTACTTAAATTTACAATCCGATAGAGTTTGTAGTTATGAGTGCAGTGCTGTAGATTGGATATAATTTTGTAGTATATAATTCTTCGTAATTTTTTGACAGTGTACAATACAAAAAATAACTTTTTTATCGGTAACATTTTTACTCATGTCTGAATATCTTGTCGTAACTGATTAATACCAATACAATATGAATAAAATATACTATTATTTACAAAACTTCTAATTTACGATCTAAATGATTTCTCTGCATATATTTAAAATTAATATTAAAAAATGCTTTATTTTCTTACAAGCTCACCTTCAGGCTTTCTGTCCATTTCTCTAGTTTTCGTCCTAACTCAGTCCATTTATGACGTAAATTTGTAATCCTACTGGCCATATAATCCGCGCTTTCTGTGGTCGAGATTTCGTACCATTCTTTTATTAAGGTAGTATAATGTCAACAACCGTTCGACAATAAATAATAAATCAATCAATAAAGAACTACTAAAATATGGATTATTATTCTTAAAAAAAATTAGACACAAACAAATAAAATATATTTCGTTTTTTTTTCTATTTTTTTAAAAATTTAAAGGTTTTAGTTTAGACAGGATACTTTTATAGCGAAACAACTCATTAAAACTATTCCTCCATTTGTTGAATTTTAAATGTTTTTACCATTGTTGACAGTATACCTTTTAGACATTCTTCCATAATTGGCCAAGTTGATTCTCGACGCGGCATTTCTTGCTGCATTTTCTAAAATTTTACAAAGGCTTTTAAAATGTCTCATATAATTATTTTATAATTTATTGTTCAGAATTCGAATTTTTTTTAATTTCGGAATATATCTTAGAAATCTATCAACCTGTGAACCTTACAGCATATTATTTATAAAAAAAACTGAATAATAGATTTTTTTTATTAATAAAATTTGTTTTTCTTCCATTTCCGTGATTATAAAATTCGATTTTATAAACCTATCTAAATATTTCCTTTTTTAAATTCAAACGACAAAAATGGGCGCCATGTTATGAACAGTGTTGATTTAGTATTCCGAAGACAATCAAAAAATTGTAGTACTTTTATTTTAATATTATGAGTCCAATCGCAGTCTGTACAAACCTGTGCACTGCCCCCCTCCCGGGGTTAAAACGGGGAGGGGGGCGATTAGCAAAATGAGGAGGCGGGGGGCAACTTTTTTGAAACGGGGGGGGGCAAAAACACGCGGGGCAAGCGGGGGAAAGAAAGAAAAGAGAAAAAAGGACAAAAAAGAGAAAAAAAAGAAGGGAAAAGAAAAAAAGGGACAAAAAAAAAGCGAAAATAAGGTAAAAATAGGTCTAAAATGGCTTAAAATACATTGGAAATAGGCTAAAAACTGCAAAAAATGGCGCGATGATGGCGTCATTCTAGGTCAAAAATGGCGTCAAAATTTTAGGGTACTTTTTGATTTTTGGGCGGGGGGGTAGCAATAAAACGGGGGGGGGGGCAAATCCTTCAATAAATCGGGGGGGCATTTCCAGACCGTACACAGGTCTGCTCTGTATAACATTAATTTATAAATACTATTCTTATTTCCGTAACTAAACTCACGGAAATAAAGGCGAGATCTTCGTTTATCTGCCCGGACGGTTCGGAAGCCTCCCATTTGGTGAGTTGTTGTTCGCAGTCTGTCAGAAAAGCGACGGTCTCGAATTGCTCGTTTTCAAACTTCCTCATAATATCCCGCGCTTTCTCCAGTTGGCTTTGCAGATCGGACACCTTAAAACAACCCGTGGATAAACAACAAAACATATTTTTGTACAAAAACAAATGTGAAATTTAAACAATTTGTTCAAAACTTTACACAAACAACATGTAGGTTCATATGTAGACTCTTATTTTAAATAAAAATCAAACTACAAAATAAATATTTAAAGTAAAACCAACGCATACTTTAAATCAAAGTCTGAATATTACTCGCATCAACATCGCACCCCAAAGTCAGGGTGAACCTTGTTAGGGTGCGCGTCAGGGTGCACCTAATAATGACCCGCGGGAAACGTAAAATTACAGTTTTACTTTTTTTAGTGTAATTAAAATTGTAGCATAATACCCAAACAAAAAAATCTAAAACATAATAAATCAATCAATATAAACTTTTAATAATTCAATCGATCAATACCTGTGTGGTGAGTTCAGTGTGGGAGCTCCGGAGGGAGTTGAGCGTAGTTACAGTGTCGGAAGATCGCTCCAAAAGTCCGTCTTCTATCAATTTTGTCCCCGTGTTCACCACGTAGTCGACTCTGCCCGCCCACAGTTCCGACAACGCCGATTTTCACTTTGTACAAGGCGAACGATAAACAATAAATAATGAGTTGATTTACGTTACAAAGATTACTT
>JASAMX010021188.1:0-12599 GCA_030248175.1 Microlaimidae sp. YZB2_3 | reverse complement strand
AACTTTTTATATCCGGATCAATTGCGGTTTATCCCCCTCTAGTCGCCCGGCTTATATATGCGGAATTTTGAAAACAAAAGCCACGTGTTTGCATGTTATAACACGCTGTAATCCCCACTCCGGTCAACCGGCTACTTGCTGAATGATTACTCATTTTACACGCCTGTGTAAAATGAGGAGCCCAAAGATGAATTTTGAGCGGCCTGCGGAGCGTTAAGTACGACCGCCTTTTCACCGCCGACTTAGTCGGTTTGTAAGTGAGGCGAGCCACCCGGGCGTGAGAGCGACGAGCTGCCTGTGCAGCTAAGGGGAGGGGATAAAAATATTTGATAATTACGCAAGAGGCGAAGGGGCGCCGGGGGACAAAGGGGACCAACGCACGGCGACATTTTTGCGTCGCACATATATGTACGACAAGACAGATAAAATGAATGGTAATTTATAAAACACACCAAAAAAAAAACTCATGTACAAAAAATAAATAAAACAACCTATTACAAAAAAAACAAAACAAAATCTATTAAAACAAATATAACTCAGTACTTTGAATATTTTTGTTTAAAACAGGCTTATCCCTATGTATAAAAATAGATTCTTTTATCTTTAAACAAAACTCATTATTCGCAGAAGCAATTACACAAAAGTTTGTAGAACCTGGTAAATCGACTAATTTATCACAACTCAATACATGATCAAATATTGCTGAAGACTTAGGAACAATACGTTTATTGGTTTTCGATGAAATTCCTATGTGTTCCGATATTCTAATGCCCAGGTGGCGGGTAGTGCACCCGCAATAAGTGGTTTTACAGCCACTACACACAAAAAATTGTAAACGACATTAGAACAGAGTTTCATAGGGATTTTATTCCTTAAATATAAAACAATCAGACAAACGTTTAGTGAATTTAAAAATTACTCTTAAACGAACCTGCGGAAAATGACGATAAAACAACTTGCGGAGCTTAGCATGAATACGTACAGAACTGAGTCCTAAATAGGGTAAAACAACATTAACAGGCATTTTTTCAACCGAATTTTTTTTACAATTACTACTAAAAATTTTTAGTAGTATTTTTAGTAGTAATTGTAAAAAAATTTCGGTTGAAAAAATGCCTGTTAATGTTGTTTTACCCTATTTAGGACTCAGTTCTGTACGTATTCATGCTAAGCTCCGCAAGTTGTTTTATCGTCATTTTCCGGAGGTTCGTTTAAGAGTAATTTTAAATCCACTAAACGTTTGTCTGATTGTTTTATATTTAAGGATAAAATCCCTATGAAACTCTGTTCTAATGTCGTTTACAAATTTTTGTGTAGTGGCTGTAAAACCACTTATTGCGGGTGCACTACCCGCAATAAGGGCATTAGAATATCGGAACACATAGGAATTTCATCGAAAACCAATAAACGTATTGTTCCTAGTCTTCAGCAATATTTGATCATGTATTGAGTTGTGATAAATTAGTCGATTTACCACGTTTTACAAACTTTTGTGTAATTGCTTCTGCGAATAATGAGTTTTGTTTAAAGATAAAAGAATCTATTTGTATACATAGGGATAAGCCTGTTTTAAACAAAAATATTCAAAGTACTGAATTTTATTTGTTTTAATAGGTTTTGTTTTGTTTTTTTTTTTGTAATAGGTTGTTTTATTTATTTTTTGTACGTGAGTTTTTTTTGGTGTGTTTTATAAATTACCATTCATTTTATCTGTCTTGTCGTACATATATGTATGTTTAAGTGCCCAGTTTTATTTGCAGTTTCTTTCGTGTTTTTTAAAATTATTTTTTTCCTTTAAATTCTATTTAAATTTCTACTACTTTTTGTTTTTTTTTTATCAAAATTATATAACGTTAACTATTTTTTTATTTTAATCGTTCTTTTCGTATTATATATATTATCTAAAAAAAATTTTAAAATTTTAAGTATTCAATGTTTTCTTTATCCTACTGTATTTTTCTGCTATTTATTTCATTATAATTTATCATTTTTATCATTATTTAGCTATTAATATTCTTTTACTTATTCAGCAATAGCGTAACTGAACGAAGTAGTACTAAAAAACCAATTGATGATAGGTTTTTAAATTTTTGAAAATGATGATTTTTTGACTGAGGAACAATCGATTGTTTGTAAAGTGCCGAAATTAAATGCACACACTTAATTTCGGCAATTTTCCATTTTTTTCAAAAACTGATTTAATTAAGTAAAAAAACTACTTTCGTACAGTGAAACTTTTATTACGCAACGAAATATCGTGAAAACTTCAAAAAGAGCTATCAAACATGAAAATCGGGCCATACAGTGAAAAGTTACCTCGGAAAAACAAAAAAGTTCCGAAATTAAATGCACTACCCCAAGTAAAATTAAAATAAAGACGTATAATTCTTGCACTAACGCAACAGGTGGCTGGTTAATAACAAAAAACTACTAAACCTAGAAATTGTCTCACAAAACAACAAAAAAATTAATGGGCCGGCTTTAATCGACATTTTTTGCCACGAAATACCCTATGCTCCAAAGCTACGCCTTAAACTGTTGCTTCGTAGATCCACAGCAGTGACAAAATGAAAATGCAACACTGTAAACGCACAGGCAACGCGGTATCACTTCTCACTTGTGACTTCCGTATGATCATAGATAATAATGACACACAATGTTCCACCAACCTTGTCTCGAGTGTATGCTTATTACGTTTTATTTTTATTTGGTTATAGACGCATAGTTATTATATTAATTAGGATTTTAATAGACCTATGATATTTTTTTGTTTGGAGACATTACTGAGGCCAGAATTTTCAGAATCGATTTGCCACGAAAACGTTAAAAATGCCTGACCTTTAGTAGCAACACCGAATGTAATAACCTGACTTTTTACTAAAAAGAAAAAACAAAAAAAATTAAACTTTTTAAAACTGTTTTTATTGAAAAACCTATTTTACGCGGTAGATCTTCCAGGTTATTATGTAACCTATTTTATGTTAAACTATACCAGATGAACCAATGTTTCTGAGATAAACCAATAATCCCAGTATAAGTAACTTTTGTATAAAATTTGTTGCTACAAAACCTGCCTGGGTAGCAAAGAAAAAAGAAAATAAATTAAAAATTTACAGGTTAGATGATTCATGAAAATTGCAAAATTGGGGGGTCCCTCGCGTGCTGTGGTGCTTCTTCGTTTTTCTCTTGTTTGTTGTTTTGTTTCTGGTTTGGGGGTTTTTTTTGTGGGTGGTTTGTTGTTGGCTCGTGGTTTGCTCGTGGGGTTGTTCTGTTTGTGTAAAATGAGATCTGATTGTGCCTGAAACAAAAAGCTTCTTAGATTTTCAGAAATAGGAAGAAACTACAAGAGTTTAACGGCTAAGATAGCCGAGTGCCGCGTTTGTGCCCGAGGGCTAACCAAATATATACCAATCTAAAAACGCTCCCCGAAAAAAAATTCTTCAAATTTCTTGGCTCATTTCTGTGAACCTGACTCCGCAAATGTCGCAAACTACGGTTGCAAACTACGCAACTACGACGTATTGCCCCGCTTCCTAGTTTTTTTTCACGTCTACTTCACGACTCAGAGTAAAATTTCATTTGATTGACTGATAAATTACGTATTGCACGTCAATTTGGCTGCGTTTTTACCGTTGAGACGAGATGCCGCACCGAAAAACCAGGCTGAATTCTTTTGAAAGTCGGTAATTTTTTTCAAAGTCAATTTTCAGTTGTTTGTTTCTTTTTTTGTTTTTTTCTGAAAGTAACTTAGAATCGGTTTCCCTCTTGTTTATTGTAAGAGTTTTACCTTTTGTAGATATTGTTTATTGTCAAAAACTCTTGCATGTCTCGTTTATAATTTTAAAACATCGACATTTGACCTTGAGATTTTCAGCGGTAGTCTGCGTCATTTTCCAACAGGACAAAATTTACAAGAACAACGAAAAAGGGGAGTAAAAATGAGGGATTAAAAAACCACTCATGTTTTAAAAACAATGTATAAAATAAATGAGTTATTGAAAAATTTCACTAAATTTTGCTATAAATTGACTTGAGTTAGTTGAAAAGTTGGTCGATTTGCAATTTAGCGGTAATTATCTGCTGTATTGCAAACCGGGACTCTATGCGACTTTCCGCTGTAATGTGAATTAAAATTTGTAGAAAAATTTTCAAAACGAGACAAAAAAATTAAAAAAACTGAAAACACTGTGTAAAAAGTAAAAAATGTGGGTCCGTCCGTCAACTAAAACAAAATTGATACTGCACGGACGATAACTTAAACCACGCGTTTCTGTTTTTTTAAATAAAACTTTTTTTTGAAAGTTTTTTGCGCTCGCTAAAAGTTTGCCACGTAATGAAATGCGCCCGCAAAAATAAGTTTGTAATTCTAATAATCACCCACGTTGAATCGTATGAAAATTTACTAACGTTGAATCGAATATATAGATCAAGCCATCATGGCGTAACTATGAGAAAAGCCAACAATGTTTTGTTTGCAAATTTATCCTACTACAGCCGACTGCACCTCGATGGAGCAGTTCTTGGATGAATAAAAAAAATCAAGGGACCATATTATAAAAATTTTAACAGAAGAAAAATCAAGAACACAGTATAATATTGCATTGTTACTTAATTCTTAATTTTTTCGTGTTGGTTATGGCAGGGCCCAGTGCTTTTTTATTGACCAAAAAACTACACAAGCCAAATTCATTTTGACCCCAGTAGTGTTGTAAAAGCGTGTATTTTCTGAAACAAAACGATGACACGACCAAGACACCAAGATAAACTGTTTTGTTCTTTTTTATAGCAATAGACCAGTAAACTAAAAGAATCGGGGTATATTCGCATACGTACAATTGCGTGTTTTTTTAAATGTCCTTGAAATAATAAATTTTCCCATTGCACTAATAAAATAGGAGTTTGATACCGGGGGAAAATTCGCGCATATCGGAATCGCCGACTATATCCCGCCCGATTTTGGACAATATGAAAGGGAAGATCGGGAGTGCACGCCCTTCCAGGTGGTAGTACCAGTCTTGTTTTCAATTACACAATGCACAATCTGTGTATGCATGCGAAAACTGGACGCAATTGCGCCACGATTCCAAAGTTCAGTCCTGATATTCCTACGCGCCTTATCCGTTTCCCGATTCGATAAATGGAAACACGGCTGTATTTATAACGTATATTAGGAATCCATTGAAGCATTTTTTTATTTTAAATTGATTATGGATTTTAATAAGTGATAATCAAGGTGCGTCTTCGGCGTGTTAATCGAATATTCTATAAATAATAATCATAAATTATCAAAGTTTGTTTTATTCCGTTTTCGTTGTTAGTTTTGTATGAATTTATAGAAAGATTCTATTTAAATTTTTTTTTTATTCTGAAAACTAAAAAAATTCGACAGTAAATTAGTATAATAATACTGCTTCTGATAAAAAACAGTTTTGGTGGTATTCCCCTGGTCAGATTTATTTATACGGTCGTAACTCGTAATATTGGTTTTTTTATATACTAATAGACGATTCTCAAATAATTCTGCTTAATCTGGGAAAAACCGATGACGTTGGAACAACCTTGGCCTTTTCCTTTGTTAAACAGAAAACTACTAATAGACCGCAAAGGAATTGTCACTTTTGGGCTAAAAAACGGTTTAGTTCCGAGAAGACGATTCAATATTATTTCAATTCATTTCAGTCTTAATGTTCACAATAATATTCAAAAAAAAAATTACTGTAATTCTTGTATATAAAACTCAATGGCTATGACAGCATAAAAATGCAACGAGACCTTTTGGACGTGTGTGTTGTGTTGTTTGGTTTTCATCTCTCACAAATACCATTAAACGAATGAAATTTCGCAAATTTGTGGAAACTTTTTCCAAATAAAATAGTTTCCCTTCTGCCCTTTGTGGATTTTTTACCAAAAAAAGTTTAATTATGTTTTATAACTCAATTAATAATTAGCTGGAGATGGTCACGCATCGCAATGACTTCAAATCTGCGTTTGTTTTTTTTAATAAAATTAATTTTTTATGAATTTTTTTTAGTCGTAAATTTTTGCCACTTGTGATGACTGAATTATATCTGGTTGACCTCGTAAATTTGTTTGATAACATGAGGGGGCCACTAAAAATTTTGCTGTTATGACATTTAAAAAAAAAACAAATTTAAACAAAGATTTGTTTTTTTATTCCACCTTTTTACAAAATATACAAAAATTAGTCAACTTTAACCCTTAAAACATTTTGCAGTTTTGTTCTAAATTGTTAATTAGTCCTTAATTAGTCGTTTTTAATTAATTGTTAATTGTTAATGGAAATTACTGCGGTCAGCTGAGTTTTATTTGCGTCTAACTTAAAAAAGACGTTTATGAATAATGTAATTATTACTATGTTTCGTTTTAATTATATGTTTTTATTTATTATTTTAATAGATTTGGTTGTTTTTTGCGGTTTTACTTAATAGGAAAAATTTATCTTTCAAAAACCAAGTACATGGGTATTTTTTCATGTCGGGTTAAGGGAATATAAATAAATGAATAATGATCAGTTTTGAATAATAATGCTTGTTTACTAAAATTTTATGGTGTTTTTTAGTTTTTAACTTAGTATTAAAGATAAATCCCATCAAGGTGAAAATAGATGAGTGGTAAAGTAACCACTCGTTCATTGAGAAAATATCACGTGCAGAGAAACACATGACGCAACTAAATAATAATTGGCTACATAATCGCTGAAAACTTTTTTTTAAATTTTTTTTCGCTTGCTACAAGAATACGTAACTGAACGAAGTGCTAAAAAAAAAAAGAAGAAGAAAAAAAAGGAGAAAAAAGAAGGAAAAAAAGAAGGGAAAAGGGAAAAAAGGGACAAAAAAAAGCGGAAATAAGGTAAAAATAGGTCTAAAATAGCTTAAAATACATTGAAATAGGCTAAAAACTGCAAAAAATTCGCGATGATGGCGTCATCATAGGTCAAAAATGGCGTCATAGTTTTAGGGTACTTTTTCATTTTTTTGGCGGGGGAGGGGGCAATAAAACGGGGGGGGGCAAATCCTCCAATAAAACGGGGGGCATTTTCAGACCGTGCACAGGTCTGAAGTTTTAAAATCTCATTGTAGAATTCAATAATTTTATTTCATTAAAAATATGTTTAATACGTGAATTTTTATTTGTGTTTTTTTAATTTTGTATTTTACGTGCTTACCTATATAAATTTTTCATAAAGGTGCCTAAGCTTTGAGACCTTTAACTAATGGAGTGTCTATTGCACAAAATAACATTTTATTTTAATTTTACGCCAGTTTGCTTTGCTTTTAGGTAAAATTGGGACACGACACGGTATAAAGTACCAAGTACCTCCGCTCCCTAGAATCCGGCAGGCTGCCCATCTATGGTCTGTCGTACCTCCCTACATACATGAGCATAGACCGGCAAGCTAGGAGGAGGGGTGATACCTTGGGTAATTGACTTTAAAAGCTAGCAAGGGGGTCCAGGAAGGTCCGTTCCGTACCCCCCTAGCTTTTTAGGGGGGGGGGGGGGTAGACCAGTTTGAAACCTGAAGGGAGGTCATGAGGGGTCCAGTTTTCAAACAAAGTTATTTTCAATTATTGATTCTAGTTTTTAAGCATTAATATAAAATTTTTTACATGAAAATATGCTTTTTAAAGTACAATGTTTTTTACTACAAAAACGTGTTTGTGACAGTAAATTTTAATCAAAAATTATACCCAAAATTTGGCTCGGAAGGGGGTGGACTGAGAATTCCAGAGGGGAACAGGGTGTCAAAATATAAAAAAAAATTTGGGGGAGGGGGCCCCTAAATTTTTTTCTAAGAGGGGGAGTCCGAAATTTCATGAGCAATACGTACTCTAGTCGAAGTAGATGAAAATGTATCGCTGAATTTTTTAATTTAAGAAGAAAAAAATAATTACAAGAATAATTTTGGGCGTTCATTTAAAATCTATCGCGCTAGTATAAATTAGAATCACGTTAGTATTAGAATCACGTTAGAATCACGATTTTTTTTATTTTAACTTTTTTCATCTGTAGTTCTTGTGTCAAATTTTTTTTATATGTCGTGGTAAATGATATTAAACACGCTATGATCTGGCGTAGTTCTTTATAAAACACAGTTAATCTAAACAATATGTTTATATATTTTAAGGGTTTTGAGTATATATTTTTAAAACAATACGTCGTCAGCAACTTCATTAAAAAGAAACTTTGATTTCAACGAGTAACAAATGGGTTACAAAATTTAGTTTATCAAAATATAAAATCAGTAAAAATATTTTTCTCAATTGATAAAAGATGTGTTTAAAGATACAATCAATTGTTAACTTCTATTAACAAAGACTATATAAATATAAAAATAACTCAAAACCGATCTCAGTTGTTTCTAGTTTATAATAAGCAAATTTTAAGCTTATTTGATTTTAAATATAAAAAAGGCTAAAATATTATAAGTCTCATATTTAGAGAAGATCTTCACTTTTACCGATTTTTTAGAAAAATTGGTATTATACATTTTAATTTTTTTCAAAAATTGACCAAATTAAAAAACTATGTTTTGTTAACCAACTTTTGCTGACCAAATTTAAAAACTTTGTTTTTTCATCAACTTTTGTTTTGTTATTGCAGTCAGGTTGTGGGTTTCAGTTGTGAAATGCGTTTATCTTTTATTTTATTTTATTTTTTTGGTTTCGTTTATGTAAAAGGTACATGCAATTTTAAGTGCTGTTTTAACTAGCTTATGTATGTTTCCTGTTATTTTAACAAACTAAAATTTAATTCAATTCAATTCAAAAATTAACCAACTTTTAGTAAAAAGTTAGTCAACAAAAGCAACTTTCTAAAAAATACTGTTAACATCAGTTTATTTCTATTAAATATAAATAGGTTTTTTTAAAATTGTATATGATAGAGGCCGTTTAGCACAATGTTTTGCAATTTTTTACAGGTTTTAGAAACTAAATGGAAATCAATTTGACAATAGTAGTAATGCATTTATTTACAACTAAATATTATTTAAACCTCTTTTAATAAATATCTTAATAAATTTTGAGCAATTTATTACGATATTTGTTATTATGTAAATTTTTTTAAACCTTAATATTTGTGCCAACATTTGTGATATTTTCATTTTTTTTAAACCTTAATATTTGTGCCAACATTTGTGATATTTTCATTGTGTATAGTTCAGCGTAGGGGGTCAATATAGAGCCTTAAAACTTAGAGCCACGTAATTTTTTAGCTTTGTAAAGTTAAAATTTTTTTATTTCAGTTTTTCATAGTTTTATCTAGGGTTTTTGCTTACAGTAAATTATGATAAAGGCATTAGCTTTAACTACTGTGTTGTAATTTGCTTTAAACTTGCTTGGCTCCAAATTCCTTAGACTCCGAATTGCCTAGGCTCCAATGACCCTATATCTGCTCAGTGAGTCTCATTGACTAGTTTTGAATAAGGGTTTTTTAGTGTATGAAAGAGGGTACAATACAAATAGCACCAATCATATGTAGGGAGGAAATTGTGAAACAGCGAGCGACTAGTACATTATATGGTTTGAATTGTTTCAAATATTTATTGGTTTAATATCTCAACTTCTTCCCTTCAAAATTTCTTAAATATTTCTTAATATTACAAAAGCAAAAGCATTTTTTTGAGGATTTTTAGTTTTTTGCCGCTTCGTAGATACGGCGCTGCTGGCGCGCTTGTTTTCCACATTTTTAATGTTTTAATTACAAAAAATTCTTTATTTAAAAGTTTGGAATGGACTTTTTAAAATTAATTTTTAAATTTTCAATAAATTTACAATCTTAACATTAAGAAAACCCCATGTAGGTTGGAAATTAGTTTCAAAGCACCAATTTCAACTTTATTTGTGCTAATTGAAAATCATTGTTCATGAAAATACTATTTTAGTTATGCTTTCTAACTATTGTGATGTTTAATCAAAAAACCAAAACTTATTTGGTACAAACTGATATATTATATCAGTTTGTACCAAATTGATATATATCAGTTTGTCATCGTGCGTAGCAATTTTAATTAAGCATAAGTTTAAACTAAAAAAACTAAGAAAACTACGATTTTTTCAAATTTTATTTTTTTTCTTTTTGTACCCTCTCTTGTACAGTAAAAGACGTTTTTTCAGAACTAGTTTATTATCAGAAGACCAGATGCCATATTGGGTCTGAATATTTTTTAAGTCATTTTTCCTTTACAAAAATAGGGCATCCAAATGCATTCAATATTATGGATAAAACAATTATGCGCAGAATAAAATAAATAGTAATTATCCATGGGCTGCAATAAAGAATATATTTAGACCACTGAAATATTCTTTTTTTACTTTGGAATTAACTTTGCTGAGATCTCCTTTTTTTTACCAATTATAATTTGAGTTTAATTTAAAATTTTGATTCTAAAATAATAAGTAATACAATATAACGTGTGTATATAAAGCTTTGAGTATAAAAATTTATAATAATAGGGCGATAAACAGATAAAACCATAAATTTAATTTTAGAAAAGACCTTGTTAACTGCTAATTTTTGTCATATCCATTGAATATAACCATGCGGGACACTGTCCGCCAAGATTACTTTAGTGTTTTGTTTGTAGCCAATCAATTAGTGTTAATAACGCTCATGTATTTGCTTAAATGGCACAGGTATGATGTATGATGCCTTATTTTACAATACGATTTACCGATTTGACTAAACATTTAAAACATAGCGGAAATTCTAATAAGAAAAAAATTTTTTTTTCTAGAAATTGATGAATGTGAAAGCAACCCTTGTTCAAATGGTGGCACTTGTGTGGACCTTATAAATGGTTATCATTGCGTTTGTGTTGCTGGTTACAACTATACTCATTGTCAAAACGGTATGTTTGTTTTATTAAAATTTTTTTAATTATTAGTAAATTTTAAATTTTTTCTCTTTGATTTATGAATTAATTGTGTTAGACAAAGTTAAATCACTTTTTGATAATATAGCTAGGATACAAAATTTTTGCCTCTCATATCGATAATTTTTAAAAGATTTTTTTTATTACAAGTATTCTTGCTTTTTACTTTAATTTTTTAGATCAATTTGTTTTATTTTAAGAAAAATTGTTAAAAATACTATAAAAAACTGATGATTTGTTTGTTTTTGATTTTTTGGGTTGATTTGTTATTGATGTTGATATTTTGATCACCAGAACACCTCCTAATTTTGTTGTCGGATTTTTTACAGTTATAAAAACTAAATCTCCTTTTTTAAAGTATAATGTTTATTTTCTTTTATTTGAAATTTAACATTAAACTTTAATTCTAAATCAATAATTATTTATTATAGAATGATATTATTGTTCTCGATCGACTAATATCCAGTAATGAATAATTAAGTCAGTTCAAACACCAAAAAATTTTAAGATAAAAAATCTAAAGGCCCCATTAGTGAAAATGACTATTCAGCATAGCCATTTCTACGTCATTTTTTTAAATTAAACTTTTTTATGGCAGTTCGTAGTCTGTAAGCTTTACAATGACACCTCACTTAGTCCAATCTGTTTTTTGTTCTCTCCTATCCAAGAGGGGTATCTCATATCTTTTGTGAAAATTCGTTGTCAAATATAAAGCCTAAAATGATGCAAAATTCAAAACATTTTTTTTATATTCTTCAATTTTCGTCGCTTGCTCTAAAAATTAAAATTCAAACTTGATAGAAATTAATTTTGTACTGGGAAAAAATCATTAGTTCTAGAATAATTAAAATTTTATATCATCATCTATTGTTTATTGTTTTTGAAAAAAGTCGTTCCTTACATGATTTTTGAAATAATAAAAAGTGTGTTGCAGAGTATTAAAAAAATCTTAGATTGATTTATTTTTTTTTATTTTTGATTGTTTTCAAAACAAGTACAGTAAAGGCCGGTTCACACTAGAGTGGCAGTGGATAGTGGATAGGGAACGCGCGCGTTTACACCATTACATCGACATTGTTGCTGCGGTATAAAGGATGTGCGTTGTACGTCACCTATCAGCTGTCAGTCCGGTGTGAACCGGCCTTAATAGAATAATAAAACAGAATGAATATTGGAATTGAATAAATAAAAAAGCAATATTTAAATAAAAAATTTGGGATTTTACTAATGAGAGCTGAAATAAGCAATTAAATACAATATATAAGTTTGTAGTGAACACATATGTATTTATGGAGCGGTTTCAAAACTTTATACAACATTTTGGTAGTACATAATGTTTCAGCTATTTATCATATTTTACACTTCTCTATACTTATTTTGTACACTGTCACTATTATCCGCAATAGGGTTTTTTGGCTATATAAAATCAATTCAAGCTTTAAAGAAAAATCTAAATAATTGGAGACTTAATATTATTAAGACTAGGAGAAAAAAATGTGTGCTTTTAAAATAAAAATTACTCGTTTTATAAAAATCATTCGATTTTATTTACTTTGGCACAATTTTAAGTTTAACTTTACAAATGTAACAAACACTTTGCATTATTATATTAACTGTTTTATTCTATATATTATTGTTTATTGTATGTTATTCTTTTAGAAATTAATGAGTGTGAAAGTAACCCATGCTCAAATAGTGCTACCTG
>JASAMX010021185.1:0-61807 GCA_030248175.1 Microlaimidae sp. YZB2_3 | reverse complement strand
AATATTTAATGATAAAAAAAGTCGCCTCGGCCCCGGCGGAAAAAGGTAAGAGGGGAAACGAGGGGACAAACCCGGTAGCTAATTCTGTGGGGGAACCATTTCCTCAGCCCAGCGCGGCGGAAAAATCGCCAACTAAAAGCGGTCCCCAAACTCAAAACGTGGGTTCGTATATCTCTGAGCCCTCCGGCAGGTACCCTCGCGTTACCAGCGAGACAGTCCAGTTGGTGGCCTCGGGGGCTCTGCAAGGTGTGCGAGTCCCACAGTGCAAAACTTCTTTACCCAACCCCGTTCAATTGGGCATTTTCAATGGGGAGGACCGATCCCGCCCATTCAGCATGTGGCTAGACAAATTTAATCGGATGTGTCTGTATTCTGGCGTACCAGAAGAGGACCGAGTAGGTATGTTACCAGGTTATTTTGAAGGAGCAGCAATGACCGCCTATATCGGATTGCCTTTGGAAGTCAAGAATGACTATGGTCGCCTCGCTAAAGCCCTGACCCGTAAGTTAGAACATATGGTGGGCTCTACCGCCGATTTGTTATATCGTAGGAAGCAAGCTGTAAATGAGTCAGTCTCCGTGTATTCTGAGCAAATAAACTTGTTAGCCGATGCCGCCCGGTTGGAAATGGAAGGAGGTGAGCACCAAGGAAACTGGGAAGAGGTAAAAACTAGATTATTTTGGACAGGTCTGTTGCCGAAAATACGTGCCCAGCTTGGACTCCAAAAAAGACCGGCTACTTTTGACGAGGCAGTGGATAAAGCTATGCATGCCGAGGGACTGATAAAAGAAGCTGAAATGGTTCTGGCGACTGGGGACACCCCGATTCCCCCAGTTTCCACCTTGAGCAGTCGCCAGGACCAGCCGCAACCACAGGCAACCGTGTATCCAAAAACCGCGGCCACAGGTCAAAATTCACAAAATCAAGTTTATGCACAAGCAGACCCCCCGGCACCTGAGTGGTGGGACCCTCCCTACTCTTCCTCCCCCGGGACGGAAAGCCGTAATACCACCGCATACCCGCCCCGGCGCGCGGAGGATCGGGACAGGTGGACGGACCAATCGGCCTACGTCGATACCGCCTGCCGCATCTGCCCAAGCCCGCAAATCGCTCGTATTGCCAGCCAAGGCCCCGTCTCCATCGCCCGTACGCCTGCAGACTGCGCGGAAAAGCTACGTGGCCCCGCTAAGACCCAGCACCGCTTCCCAGCAGCCCCACCACCTTGTAACGCCAGCTATGTTGGAGGGGCCGGTATTGAACGTTCGGCTACTCGGTACAACGGCCCCGACGCAGCCCAGGTTCGTTTTTTCAACCGCACCGAGTCTCCGGCCACTCTATGGAAGAGGACGTGGACGGGCTAAGCCGGTTGATGCCCCGGCCCCGCCACCGTCAAATCTGCAGTTCGTGCCCGGCCATGGGACCGAACCGGGACGATTTGTGCGTATCCGCCCGGAAGAGCCTGTCCAAGCATTAGCCCCGCATCCCGCATTCCTCCGCCAGCGGGCTAACGAGCCTTACCGCACACAGGCAGAACTTTTGGCCCAGCAGCAAGTCGACCAGGGAGGAGTTAGTGGACAGGCCCCGCCGGACTGCCGGTTCGAATATCGTTCGCCCCGCCACCACAGCTCGTCGTCCTCGTTGTCTGGCCGACAACCGCTTGCGTCTCCGCAACGCCGTGCCCAGTCTACCCCGCCAGCAGCAGCCGCAGCAGCTCCGCCCCGCCCGGCTTCTCCGCAATATACCAGCCGCGACACCCCAAAAAAGAAGCCTAAGAAAGCGAAAAAAACGTTCAATCCTTTGGGCAGCTGTAAGGAGCATTACGACCCGGAAATCGAGCAGCTACAAGCGGAAATGCAGCATTTACTGGACGAACCACCGCCGCCTAGCTGCCATATCGACTACGTGACTGAGCCCCTGTTTGGAGTCCCGATTCGAGCCTCAACCCCGCGCCGGGAAGTCGAGGAGCCTGCTGAGCAACCGCCTGCCCAGATTGATCAACCAGCCCCGCAGCAGCCTTCCCCGCCACCCCCGTGGTGGATTCCGCCTGAAGCCCGGGGAGGCCCGGAACCATTGGACCAGCATGCCGTAACGCGGGAAGAATGGGAGGAATTTTACGACGACTGCCTGGCTGCAGGACATGTGGATTGCAGTCCGCTCCAACCCCCACTGATATGGGAGGATATTGCAGTTATTCCGCCAACGATGCCCCCGCCAGGCCCGGTGCAGCATAATTGGAGCGTTATTGATGCATTGCCCCGCGGAACTATTCCTTGGCCACCAAAAGCGCCTCACCGCTACTTTATGGACGCCCTGTCTTGGGATTACACTGGCCACAAGGCACACCGTGAGCTGCCACGGTATGAAGGGGCCTTTAATTTAATGCACCCCGATTTCGACTGCCAACGAATGGAATTTGGTTATCCAATATGGGAAAAACGCGGCATACCATGGCGACGTAAGTATTATATGCCATTTTCTTATATGTTATTTTTAATGATATTGAGTTGTTTTCTTGCTCTTCTTGATATTAAGTTTAATCTGTGTTAGGGGTTTGACAAGCGACAAACTAAGCGTAGGATTAATAGTGTTATTAATATGCGTAATTTGCGGTAAACTTAGGTCACGGTTAAAACAAGCGGTACCGAATCGAGCTTTAGCAAAATCGGAGTCACGACAAATATGTTCTTATTCACTTGTGTGTAATGTTACTAATACTAGTCTTTATCGCTGTACAGGGGTCGTAAAACTTGAGCAATATTATGTGCGTACCTTGTTTGATACAGGAGCCACGTGCTCCATTCTTTCAGTTGAGATGGCCGATTTACTGCCCCACATCACATTCAAGCCATTTGCCGGACGCCCAGCAATGTCCTTGTCCGGGTCCTTGGATTTCATCGCTACCGGAGAGGTAAACCTTCAAATAGGAGGGATGGGAATTCATGCTCAGATGAATGTACAACGCGGTTGCCCCATGGAGGTACTGCTAGGGACACACGTTTTGCAACAATTGGGTAAGTTAGTTATAGATTTTGATAAAGATCAGATCGTTTTAGCTAACGGGAATATAATTCCCCTGGATCCCTCGGTAGAATATCCAGTCAGCGGAATCACGGTCTCCGCAATGGCTACCAAAACTATACCTTCCCGAGCAAAAGTGTTACTCCAGGCAAAGGTCGCAACCCCGCTACCCCCGGAAGCCTCAATTATCTTGGAAGAATCCTGCCCGTCTTTCCAACGAACCGGATTGATGCTGGCGCGAGTGCTCACCACCTATCGAGCTGGAACGGCCTACGTCGAAGTCCTGAATCCCACCACAGAGCCCATTGTCCTGTATGTGGACACGACTATCGGACTAGCAAATGCACTCAACGAGGATTATGTCACCGATATATTAGCTGACCCCGGGGACGTTGATGAAGCTCATCTTCGACAGCAAGTTTGCACTGTTGGCCCAGGAATGGAGCGACCCCCTGATTTTGACCCTGTCAAGGAAATTGACTTCGACAAAGCTGAATTAGATAGCCACCAAAAACAGCAGTTAGCTGAGCTATTGCGACAAAATAAAGACGTTTTTTCATCTGGCCCCTTTGATACCGGAAGAACTTCCTTGCTGAAACATAAAATCGATATTGAAAACACTGGACCCTACCGCCAAAAGCCTTATTGCGTCGCAGAGAGCCAAAAACAGGTAATACAAGAGGAAACCGACACTATGCTTAAAAAGGGAGTAATTAGGGAATCAAAAAGTCCTTTTGCGTCGCCGATAGTCATTGTGCGGAAGAAAGATGGAACTAATCGTTTCTGCGTTGATTACCGCGGTCTTAACAAGTTAACGAAAAAAGACTCATTTCCTTTGCCCCACATAGACGAAGTATTAGAAGCCCTCAATGGAGCCTTATACTTTTCAACTCTCGACCTTCTTTCCGGTTATTGGCAAGTCGACTTGGAGGAAAAGGATAAAGAGAAAACGGCGTTTTGCAGCCCTATGGGTGGACTTTATGAATTTAATGTGCTACCATTCGGTCTTTGCAACGCCCCTTCGACTTTTCAACGGCTAATGGAACTGGTTCTTAGTGGACTGCGCTGGGTTAATTGTTTGGTCTATATTGATGACATCATTATTTTCTCAAAGACATTTCCTCAACATTTGACAGACTTAGATTTGGTATTTGACCGATTGCGGAAAGCCTTGCTCAAACTAAAGCCAAAAAAGTGTCATTTCGGAAGGAAGTCAGTAGAATTTTTGGGTCACATAGTAAGGAAAGAAGGAGCCCGGCCAAACCCTGCAAAAATATCATGCATAAAAGACTTCCCAGTGCCAAAAACGCAGAAGCAAGTGCGATCCTTTCATGGCTTAGCAAATTTTTATCGTCGGTTTATTAAGAATTTTGCAGAGATAGCCAGCCCACTGTATAAGTTAATGGGAAAAAGAACTCATTTCTACTGGAGCCCGGAGTGTCAAAAGGCGTTTGACACCCTTAAAGAGAAATTGTGCTCAACGGATGTATTGGCATTCCCCGATTTTAAGCGGCCCTTTCTGCTATTGACGGACGCGTCGGATACTGGGATAGGAGCAGTGCTCTCCCAGCAGTTCCCTGAAGGTGAAAGGCCTATTGCTTATGCAAGCCGGAACTTTAACTCAGCAGAGAAAAATTACCCCCCAATAGAGCGCGAAGCGCTGGCGTTGGTATGGGTCATGAAGCACTTTCGCCCTTACTTGTATGGGCATGAGTTCAAACTAACGACGGATCACGCACCCTTGCAGTATATTTTTAATAGTGGTAAGTGCACTTCGGCCCGGTTAAAAAGGTGGGCCTTAATTATGAATGAATATTCTGTGACTAACTGTGAATATAGACCTGGAAAAGCTAACGGAAACGCCGATGCTTTGTCCCGCATTCCACCCCCAGAGGAAGTGAACACGGAGGTGAAAAACACAAAACAGGAGGAAACGGTAAGTCATTTAATTGCTTACGCACTAATCACTCCGGAAGAAAGGGGTCCATTGATTGCACTTCAGCAAAATGATCCGGACTACCTGGACATCTACCAATATTTGGACAAAAAGACCCTTCCTGAGGATAAGGTAAGAGCCCGGAAAACTTTACGCGAGTCGGAGGAATACCATTTGCAGGATGGAGTGTTGGTCCATGAGCATCCACGAATTAAATGGGTGAGTTCAAAATTTCCTAATCAAATAGCCCTTCTGCGTGAGCGACGAACAGAGGCCTTAAGAGCGGCACACGACGATATCTTTGGTGGACATCTTGGCGTGAAACGGACGCATGCCAACTTGGTAAGTCGTTTCTTTTGGCCAGCCATGCGGCAGGATGTGGAACAGTATGTATCAACGTGTGATCTTTGCCTGAAAAGGAAATCCAACTCCCAGTTGCCCAGACCGCCTTTACATCCGATTAAGGTAAGTAGGATTTTTGATACCATCGGAATGGACATTTTAGGACCTATGAAACAGACTATTCGCGGAAATCGCTACGTCTTGGTGATTACTGAATATGTGTCCCGGTTTGCCATGTGTTTCGCTCTCCCGGACCAAAAGGCGGAAACCATTGCGCGGATATTGTTGGAACAAGTCATAGCTGTCCACGGATGCCCAGCAGAAATTCTAACCGACCAAGGTACCAATTTTCGCAGCGATATAGTAGCCGAAGTTTGTGACATTGCCTCCGCTAAAAAGATATTCACTACCCCCTATCATCCCCAATGTAATGGTCTCACGGAAAGGTTCAATAAGACATTATGTGAAATGTTAACCCAATACGTCAACGATCACCATACAGATTGGGACTTCGCCTTACCTTTTGTCACCCCAGCTTATAACCGTTCCCCACAAGAATCGACCAAAGAAAGTCCTTTCTATCTGGTGTATGGACGGGATCTCCGAGTGCCAATCGACACGAAGTATCAACAATTCTGGACACCCTACAAGGACTTTGAGGATGATTACATACAACACACGAAGGTAACTATGACCGAAGCTCGTGATAAGGCAGTGCAAAATCTAGCGCTTGCTCAAAAGCGTCAGAAAACGAACTACGATAAAAAGGTATGCAATAAACCTATAACAGTTGGTTCATTAGTGCTCAAGTTTAGCCCCGCAAATAAACCTGATAGTTGCTCAAAACTACAAAGCAAGTGGGTAGGACCATATAAAGTAACGAGTGTAAACAAGCGATTCGGTACTGCAGAAATAGAATTGTTGGACAGACAATCCCCAGCTAAAAGTGAGAAAGTAAATTTACAGCGACTTAAGGTTTATAAGGTTCGCTCCGGAAGTTTGGCTGCATATATCGCTTATATAGACGACACAACGGTACCTGTAGCTCCGATAGATAAAGCTAAAGCCTCAGCTGTTCCATCTAAATGGGCTAACGATACAGGAATTGAAGCTAACGAAGCTGCGGAAAGAGAGGACCAGGAAAAAGCGCTTCCCACCCAAGCCCAGCAACAGGGACCTCAGCCTCGACCATTACGGATTGGTCGACAGCGTCAACGAGCCCGGTATGTAACAGCGAGGAAACGCCGCCAGCGAAGACTTAAGAACTATGCAAAACTTTTGGAAAGGAAATGCTGAGAGCAGCAAAAACAGCGAGCGGAAGAGAGGGAGCAAGCCGCTAACGAGCCGAAGCTAGGAAACCTAAGATTGGACCCCTCAAGCCTTTAGATGGTTCAGATATTTTGGGAAAAATCTTAGAAAAAATAGATAGACTGCCTAATAAGAAAGATATTACTAATTATTAATTAAAATTTTTGCGATGGTTGTAACGAATTTTAGAAATAAAAAACATACCCTGTTACTTCTTTTCCATTTCCCTAGTATTGTTGTTGTAAATCTGCACATATTTCTCTTCTTATTATTATTTGGTAATCACGCGGATATTGTTTTTATATGTTATGTTTGGCTCCACACACTTTAACTGATTATTGACTTTTGCCCCTACTTTCCTGTTAATGTTGTGTCTGCCTTAATGGTACCGTTTGTTTGTGAGTTAGTTCAATTTGTTGGTTCATAAAAAATGTTATAATTAATAATTTCTGGATTGGGAACTTACCATTTTCATTTTTAGTGTATTTGTGTAGGGAGGTTACTTTTGAGAAATCTCCACCGTTTTTTTTTGCCTTGTTTCTAAACTTTGCTTGGGTGCATGTCTTGTTTTTGGTTTTCCTTGTCATTTTCAATGTTCGTATTTAATATAAGGGTACATAAAGCATAAATTAAAAACTTTATTTTTAATACAAAACAAATCATTTAATCGGGGGGTTCACACTGGTGAAAATTCTGTGGAGGTTTGAGCCGGCATCGGTGTCCCATGACACAAATAGGTTAGCATCCAAATTGTCCGTAGACAAGATTCCTATAACAAGAATTAATATTAATTTATTTAAGATGCCGATGGTCAAGGCGCCCCGCGCCCCGATGCTCCAGGCCTGGTGCCCCCTGCTGCCCCGCCCCAGCCACAGATGTCCCCACCACTGTTACCACAGGATGACTCAACGTCCAGTGAAGAACAAGTCGGCCTCCCGGCCGTACAGGACTACTATAACGATTAAAATGCGCGCGGGGAAGTGAAATAGCGTTTTTCAAAAAATTAAACTAAAATTTTTGCGCAAAGTTTTTTATTTTTACTGGGTATAAAAGTTTTTCTAAAACATTCAAAATTATGTGCCGGCGACAAAAGTTGCCAATTTGTAGTACCTTATTATTTGAGCCGTCGGAATCAAATGGGCCTCACCGGCGGGGGGCTATAGTGAGTAGGTTTTTTGTCTGCGGAACGTTTTTTTCCGCCCCCTCTGGCACAATAAATTTTAAGACTAGTGTTGCGTTTTTTTTAGTAAGTTTTGTTTTCGTTTTTAGTTTTACTCGTTCATTTTTAATGCTGTTCTAATCTTGCCCGGTAGGTTTGCCAAGGTAACGCCCCCTCCTCACCCATCATCCCAGCTCCTGAATTTGCGGAAGCGCCTGTCGGACGCCCTGGCCCGATGCCGATACTACCCTGGGTAGCCGGGGACGGCTTTGGTCCGGGTGGGAAGATATGGCGCCAGCCAAAAATTCAGGCATTTTGCTATTTTCAGTCATTTTTCCCCGTAGCCTTATTTCTAACTCCCTTAAAACGGCGCCTTGGGTGTTTTTGTAAATTAAATTTATTAAATTGTCTTTGCAAAATTAAAATTGTTAATTTCTTTAAAGTGGAAATGCGCGGCCTCACACGCGAGCGGGCGCTCGCCTGTTTTGTTACACCGGTTGTCTGAAAAGGTGGGGTTTTTGTTCTGTGTGCGGTGCGCGCGTGTTCTGCAGCCCCGTGTATTAATGTGCTAATATAAAAACAGCCCGTGTAACAAAAGGTCGTTGGTTTTTTTACTTGCTTGAAATTGTCCAGCTGCGAAATACGACTAGAAGACCAGAAGACCCTGAGGCGGAATAATCTTTCTAGCCTCTCCCCTGAGCCTATTTATATTATAGACGCCAATTGTTATTTCTTTAGTAGGCCCCGTCGTATTTCGGCAGTCCTTCGCGGGATTTCTCAGTCAATCGGCGTTGGAACTTTTTTAAAACTTTTTTGAATGCTTTCGCGTTTTGTATTTATATGTGTGAGTCCGGTGCATCTCCATGGCTGAACCTTTGTTTTAAGATCTAGTATAATTAGCCCAGTTTTTCGGTTAGCTATTGGTGCTGTTTCCTTTGTTAACGGTTTAATTGGGGGTCAAACTCGTTCTTTACGTTACCTTGGCATTTATGTATTAAAACTGTGTTTTATTTGCGCACAGCTTAAAGCCTCGTTTTTTTTGCAAGTCCCGCCATAGCCAAAAAGGCCCTAAATAAGTCAAAGGTGTCTCTTCACCAACGTTTCATATTTCCCCCCCCCCTTTAGGTCTAAGTGGCTGCATTTTTCGTATCCTTTTACTAAACTCTTTTAATAGGTTTAAGCTCGTCCTTGTGCCAGCCCCGCATAAGTTTTGTCCGGTAATGCGTATTCTTGTAGCCTCGGTGTATGCTTTTCTTTGGCGCTCATAAAATGTTCCCTTGTAAAAAGTCGTTTAACATTCTAGTATTAACTTTGCGTCACCGTCGTTAGCAAACTTACTTTAAAGTAACAAAGGTTTGGTTAAAGGAGTACTCGTCCGGCAAGTAACAAACAGACAGGCAAACGTCTTTCACACATCTGAGCTAGAGCCATTACATCTTGTCGTTCGTTCCGTGTCCGCCAGCGGTTGAAGTCCCCGCACTAAAATAAACTCTGTTATCGGCGCGACAATATGTATGTTGTAAAATTATGACAGGAAGCGTTTGCTGAAGTCCCAACTTCTGCGATTATCTATCGGCGCGTGGCTTATTATTTTTTTTAAAAAATAAAACTTTGAATTTATTTTGTCATCAGTAATGCAAGAATTAAAAAAAGTACTCTGTTGTTGGAGGAAATGGTGATAGTGATACAATGGAAATAGTGATCAAAAGTGGTTAACTATTGAGAATTTTTTTTCTGGAATAAAAATCTAAAGGAACAAAACATATAACCAACATTTTTTATTAAAAAAACCACACTTACTACATAATAAACGTCACAAAATGCCTACATGAAATAGTAAAAATAACATTATTTTAATATTAAGCACTTAGAAACTAACAAAAAAACTTTGAAAAAAGCAAAAAAAATTAATCCTTTCTTATGCTTAAACAAAAAAAAGAAACACAAAAAAGTAAATCCCCTTATTGCCATACTCACACACTCACAGCACTTTGAAACTAAATTTTGTTGTAATCATTTAAATTAGCATTATTGTTCAAATAACTCACTTATGTTATTTTTGAAGTAAAAAAAAACATATTCAACTCCAAGTAAGCGTAGCTTTGGCAGATAAAGGGAGGGGGAGAGTTACCTGGGGTAAATCACATCTTGAATTCTGGGAGAGAGGTTCCAGGGGATCATTCCATACTTGCAGGCTTTCTAGGTGGTAGATCCCAGATAGAAAAATTTGAAGACTAGAAAAGGGTCAGGGTGGGTCTGGTTTTTAAAACAAAATACTTTTGAAGTGACAGATTTAAAATTCTGGAGGGGAGGCAGGTTAAAAAACTTAAAAATGTTCTGAGGAGAACTTGATTTTTATTTAGGAAGAGGGCCTAAAATTTTGAGGTTTAGGGGGGAGTGGACCCCATCTTATCTCCCCCTTTCACTGATATAAATCTCATTAAATAATCATGTTTTTTGGTTTGGTAAGAACACTTCAAATTTTTAGACGTTTTGTCCTGTTCTTGGCAAAAGCTAACGTTTTGCTGGGCCCTCCATACTTTTTGCCAAGCTTTTGCCAGCTAATTTCAGTTTAGCGGCGCCTTAGCTTTAGTACTAAGTACAAAAACCCTTTAGTACTAAAGCACTTTAGCTTTAGCTTTAAAACTAATGACACCCGTAGTCCGGTCTATGGTGTAATAAATAGCACGCCAAAGTCGACTTTGGAGGTTACAGGTTCAATTCCTGTATCGGAGAAAATTTTTCAATAAATTTGGCTGTCTAAATTTTTCAGCGCCTGGTTATTATTGCTTCTACTTTGGGTTCTAAGAGGCTGAGAGTGGCTCTTCTCTTGGTGGAAATGTGTGACACATACAACTTATGTGTCCCTTGTGTGAAAACTCTTAAGTGTATCTTATTAACCCTTAAGTGCAAGCGTTAATAAAAGGCGATTTTCCCTTTTATTGTCCGACCTATGGTATTGTGGATAGCACGCCAGAGTCAACTTTGGAGGTTACGGGTTCAATTTCTGTATTGGCCAAATGTTTTAATAAATTTGGCTGTATAAATTTTTCAGCGCCTGGTTATTTTCGCTTCTACTTTGGGTCGTCACAGTATGTTACCTACAACATTATTAAGCTAGGGAGAGATTCATCAAATATCATTCAAATAATTTTCGATTTTTTTTATTCTGTGCACCATTATTAAGAGGGGTAAATTCTTTAAAAATCCTTCAAGTAAATTTCGATTTTTTTGCGCAACATTATTAAGCCAGGGGGGAATTCCTTAAAAACTGTTCAAATAAATTTCAATTTTTTTATTCTGTTCACCATTATTAAAGGGGGGAAATTCTTTAAAAATCGTTAAAATAAATTTTGATTCTTTTTTGTGAAAGCAGGAGGAAAATCTTCAAAAATCGTTCAAATAAATTTCGATTTTGTTCTGTGCAACATTATTAAGCCAAGCGGGAATTCTTCAAAAACTGTTAAAATAAATTTCGATTTTTTTTGTGTGCATCATTATTACAAAAGGAAGGGGAAATTCTTTATAAAGCGTTAAAATAAATTTTGATTCTTTTTGTGCACCATTATTAAGAGAGGGAGGGGAGGAATTTTTCAGAAATCGTTTAAATAAATTTCGATTTTTTTCTCTCTGTGAATTATACATTATTAAAAAGCAGTGGGAAAATCTTCAAAAATCGTTCAAATAAATTTCGATTTTTTTTATTCTGTGCACCATTATTAAGAGGGGTAAATTCTTTAAAAATCGTTCAAGTAAATTTCGATTTTTTTCTGTGGAACATTATTAAGCCAGGGGGGAATTCCTCAAAAACTGTTCAAATAAATTTCAATTTTTTTTTCTGCGCACCATTATTACAAGAGAAAGGGAAAATTCTTTATAAAGCGTTAAAATAAATTTTGATTCTTTTTTTGTGCAAGCAGTGGGAAAATCTTCAAAAATCGTTCAAATAAATTTCGATTTTTTTTCTGTGAAACATTATTAAGCCAATGGGGAATTCCTCAAAAACTGTTCAATAAATTTCAATTTTTTTTCTGTGCATCATTATTATAAAAGGAAGGCGAAATTCTTTATAAAGCGTTAAAATAAATTTTGATTCTTTTTTGTGCACCATTATTAAGAGGGGGAGGGGAGGAATTTTTCAGAAATTGTTCAAATAAATTTCGATTTTTTTTCTCTGTGAAGTATACATTATTAAAAAGCAGGGGGAAAATCTTCAAAAATCGTTCAAATAAATTTCGCTTTTTTCCTGTGCAAAATTATTTATCCGGAGGCAATTGTTTAAAAATTCCTCAAATAAATTTTGATTTTTGTATTCTGTGCACCATTATTAAGAGGGAAAAATTCTTTAAGAATCGTTGAAATAAATTTCGATTTTTTCTGTGCACCATTATTAAGAGGGGGGAAATCTTTAAAAAACCGTTCAAAATATAAGTTTCGATTTTTTTTTATGTACAACATTATTAAGCCAGGGGGAGATTCATCAAATATCATTCAAATAATTTTCGATTTTTTTTATTCCGTGCACCATTATTAAGAGGGGTAAATTCTTTAAAAATCGTTCAAGTAAATTTCGATTTTTTTTCTGTGCAGCATTATTAAGCCAGGGGGGAATTCCTTAAAAACTGTTCAAATAAATTTCAATTTTTTTTTCTGCGCACCATTATTACAAGAGGAAGGGAAAATTCTTTATAAAGCGTTAAAATAAATTTTGATTCTTTTTTTCAAGCAGTGGGAAAATCTTCAAAAATCGTTCAAATAAATTTCGATTTTTTTCTGTGCAACATTACTAAGCCAAGGGGGAATTCCTCAAAAACTGTTCAAATAAATTTGGATTTTTTTTCTGTGCATCATTATTACAAAAGGAAGGGGAAATTCTTTATAAAGCGTTAAAATAAATTTTGATTCTTTTTTGTGCACCATTTATTAAGGGGGGGAGGGGAGGAATTTTTCAGAAATCGTTTAAATAAATTTTGATTTTTTTCTCTCTGTGAACTATACATTATTAAAAAGCAGGGTGAAAATCTTAAAAAATCGTTCAAATAAATTTTGCTTTTTTCCTGTGCAAAATTATTAAGCCAGAGGCAATTGTTTAAAAACTCTTCAAATAAATTTTGATTTTTGTATTCTGTGCACCATTATTAAAAGTGAAAAATTCTTTAAGAATCGTTCAAATAAATTTCAATTTTTTTCTGTGCACCACGCGCTTTTTTGTCCCTTTTTTCTCTTTTCCCTTCTTTTTTTCTCCTTTTTTCTCTTTTTTTTCTTTCCCCCCTGCTTGCCCCCCGTTCTATTGCCCATCCCCCATTTCAAAAAAGTTGTTCCCCCATTTAAACCCGGGGGGCAGTGCACAGGTCTGTACCAGAATATCGCTTTATATGTGTAAATATCGAATTATCCTATAAAAGGAAAAATTATTAAAGTTATTATTATGGTTTAAAACTGTTTTGCTTTGGACACCGGACCCCACCTGACCCCTCTCTAGATTTCAAACTTTCGCACCCCGGGTCGACCCCCCCCTAAAAAGCTCGAGGGGGGGAGGGGGAGAGGTCCGGACCCCCCTGGGACCCCCTCCTAAAAAGAATTCAAAATTTGATTTACCCCGGGTAACCACCCCCTAGCTTCCCCGACCGTTCTCACCTATGATCGAAAGCCTATATAATTACTGGCTAAGCAGACAAACAAACAAGCTTTTGTAATTAATATAAATGTTTTTAACCTTTGCTGCTGCCGCACATGGGCGTGCCGTAGGTAGGGGGGGTATAGGCATACATGGGCAAGTTGGTCCGGAGTGGGGGGGGTTAAACCCCAAATTAGGGGGGTTAAAATCCGTGAAACGTAAAATACCCATATTGTTTTTTTTCTGGAGTGCATTTTACCCATATCGTTTTTCGATTTTGAAGGAAAAATAGGTTAAAAACACTAATTTTAGGTCAAAAAGCCCTTTTTATTGCATTTTTGAGCTTTTTATTGCTTAAAACATTCATTTTGACCTCAAAACTTAAGTTTGGAGACAGTTAGAAGTCATTTTAAAGACATTTTTTTCTTCATTTTTCCAAAATTGGGGGGGTTAACTTTTTCTCCCCCCCACTTCTGAGTGGGGGGGGGTTAACCCCACTTCTCAGAATTTGGGGGGTTAACCCCACAACCCCCCCCCCCCGTGCCCATGTATGGGTATAGCGGGTCTAGACCCCCCTTTGGGGTCGCAAAGGAAACAATTTGGGGTTAGACCCCCCTTTCGGATCGCCAAGGATAAAAATTTGGGGGTTTAGAATGGCCATTTTTTAAAAAAATTTTTTGCGCTTTGCTCCGCTCAGCACTCGATTGATTATATAGTCTCCACTTCCAAATTTGTGTTACTTTGTTTTGTAATCTTGGTATGACCACACTGGACCCACCCAATTCTTAAAGTTTTAATTGGTCTCCACTTCCAAATTTGTGTTACTGTGTTTTGTAATCTTAATGCCACTACGCTAGACCCCCCTTTAGATTGTTATATAGTGGTATAAAAAATTTAAAGGTTAGGAGAAGTAATTTTAAAAACATTTTCTCGAACTTTGCATTGCTCAACTGTAATTCAAGGTACTCATTTTTATGTTTTTAATGTTTTTGAAATTGAAAATTTTAAGACATCAAATTGTTTGTAAAAAAATTTTTCTTTGTTTTATGGACTTATTTTTATTGAATAATAGGAAAATCATGAAGTATGTGACATAAACAAGGAAATAAACACTACGCGCGAAGCGCGGAAAATTTTTTTAACCCTTTTATAACGTTTAGAATTTGGACCTCCCCCCCCTTTCTGAAATCTTGGCTACGCCCATGCTGTTGCAATTCAAAAATTTTTATTTCATTGTGAAAAATTAATTGCAATTCAAAAATAGGATTTTTGTACCAAACATGCAAAAAAATTTTTTTTTTGTTTTCATTAAAAACAACAATTTGGTTATTAATAAACTAACGGAGTTTCGATGACCAATCGTTTGTTGTTAAAAAACTTTAACAAGGCAAGGAAATAATGTCAAAAGTTCATTTTTTTTTTGAAAAATTCCAGATCTGTATAAATTTTACTCTAACTATTTAATTTTGGCTTCACACTCAGGTACGTTTTTAGCCTATTACTTGACAAGCAAACTTTAACTTTTTTTCAACTGATTTGCTTTATATTTCTTTTTTCAATTTAAAAAAAAAATTAATTCGATGACATTGTTCAAAAAAGTATTTAATTTTTGAGTGGGTTCAACAGAAACGAATATTTCATTTTATTAAAATTTCTCAATTACGAAATACCCAAAAAACCTGGCTTTTTCAAGAGACCCAGAGCATACTTTATCAACCGAAAGACACTTTAACGAAAAAATTACAAGATTTTCAGGTAAAATTTTTCCAAAAAAAATTACTGAAATCAAAGCGTGACTATGTAACTTTCTTTGAATTGCGCTGTCTACGTTTTGCATGCATACAATTATACAAAGGCTTGCTTACTTTTCATTTTCTTCTTTAAGGAGGAATCTGCATCTTCAGACACTGCTGAAATTTCAGCACTTGCCAGTACTTGTTCTGCTTCTGCATGAGGATCCATAATCATATTTTAAATGTTTGGGACAAAAAAACCTTAAATTTTGTAATAAGCATCATCAGGAATTTAAATTTCTAGTGTATTTTAGCGCCTTAAATTAAAAATCTTCTTCTCCCAAAAGAAACTTTTTAAGGGCATTCTGCCCCCCCGGACCCTCCGCCCCCTGACAAGGGGCTTTCTGCCCCTTGATCCCGTTGGGGGCTCTTTTCCCTCAAACCCATACATTTTTGGATTCGAATGGGCTCATAAGTATAACTCTTTTTTACGGAAGATTTAAATCCCAAAAACAACAACATTAAAGAGGTCTGTACCCAGACCTGTGCACGCTTTGAAAATGCCCCCGGCCCCTTTTCATTGAAGGATTTGCCCCCATCCCCCCGTTTTATTGCCACCTCCCCATGGAAAAATAAAAAAATACCCAAAAATTATGACGCCATTTTTTTACCTATTACTCTCTCAGCCCATTTAGTACTCGGCAACTACCAAATAAAATGGTTATTCCTTGTAATGATATAATTGGTTAATTTTCATTATGAATTTGGTTACGTAAAGTAGCGTAAATTTTTTTGGTAGTGATGAAAAAATATTTGGTAGGGACTACCAAATTTTTGGTGAATTTTTAATAAAGAGACTTCCCACAGAGCTGTTGTTGCACACGCATTAATAACGCACAGAAACACATGGCAACAGTGCAAATGAAAAACGTTTGTTTTTAAATCATTATTAATATTACAAAATGCTGAAGTGCCCGTTGTGCAATAAATGTGAATTTGTAAGTGTAACTGCGCTAAAATTGCACTTGTCTTCGTGTCATGAATTTAAGTGGAAATCGCCGTACAGCTGTGGACAAGATAAATGTCACAAACGATTTGTAAATGTCCACGTGTGGACTAAACACATTAAAACTGTTCATCAAGAAGATCTTAATGACACTGAATTGCCAAGCACGAGTACCACGACGGAAGAAACGGAAACTGTTTATCACGCACCTCACACAGAAATCGCAGAGACCAGTGATAATGCGGACACTGATACGGTCTCTGATAACGAGCCTGAAAGCCACGATTTAGAAGAAAAACACGTTAAACAACTTTGCGTACAAATGGTTTCATCCCTGCGCTGTCATTCTTCATCAACGCAGACTATTGTTGACAAGGCTGTGTCGTTTTCAAACCAAATAACAGAAGCTGTTGTTGACTGTTTGCGGCTAAAAACCCTCAAATTTATGAAAGAAAACGCACAAGGTAGATGAGTTTTAATAATGCAATTATCATTTTTTTGTGAAAAATCAATATTTCCCTGTCGACTGATTCCAATAAACTCGACCCATGAATAAACAGCATGAACTACCAGAACCAACCTTACATGTATTTTTTTATGGTCATGCGGTCGTCATTCGTTTTCGGAGCCTTTGTTCAGGCGTCGAGTTTGGTGAAATTTACAATATTATACAAAATGTTTCAAAAATATTGTCAACAAGCTTTTATAAACTACAAAAAATGAACATGTCGGCACTTTGAGGCTCTCCTCAATCCAAATAAACCGCACCCATTCTGAATAAGTTCACTTCACACGTTATACTGCGATGGTTATAAAATTATAAATCCGTAATAAAATTTCCAATTAAATTGTTACCAAAATTTCTTAAAAAATTTTATGTTTTATTTGTAAAAAAATAAAAGCTGAACAATACGTTAGGTTAAAAAATCTAATTTCGGACACACTTTAATTTCGGATAAAAAATGTTAGCCTTGGGAAAAGTCACATAACTCGAGCTTGCTTCAGTCCATAGGTGTCCACGGAAAAAAATTCTGGGGTGGGGAAGGCATATCATTTTTGACCATTTTTACCGGATTTCCCATTTTATTGCATTTTTGTTAAGGAAAAGTCCGAAATCGATATGGGATTACCTTATATCATCATGGTTTTTTTTGGGGGGACCCCCCCCAACCCCCCGTGGAAACCTATGCTTCAGTCTACAGACAAGATCAAACATGCAACGTGTAGAAAAGACTTCAGGCTACTTTTTGTTATAAATTTGTAAAAAAATAACAAGATACTGATTTTTAACAACCTTTTTTCCCATAAAATCACAAATCATAGGTGTTTTGAAAACCGTCTCATTTTGTATTTTAACAAAAATTTTCCGGTTTTAAAGCATTTACTGCTAAAGATGTCTTTAAACTGTAACCCCTAAAAATGTCAGCAAATTCTGTTGCTTTTTGAGGTCGTACGAAGCGTTTAAGTGAAAACCATCAATTTTGGACACTCGAATCTCCAATTACTGTCGCACAATTAAAAGACTGTCTTACAAGCAACAACAGTAACTAAAAAAGTCACTTTATATTCTATTTAATATGTTATAACATTATAACTTATTTGTTTTAAATTTTTTTTTTTAAAAATTGCATATTTGGGGTTTTGTCGCTTATTTGAGCAAAAGTTGCGTGTCCGAAATTAGAATGGATTTCACATGATTTGATACAGTAGTCCCCCTTTACTTGTGTTATACTCAGTTAATCAATCAAAATAGCAGTTTTTGGGGGTACGCGCGCCTATTTTTGATTCAAAAATAATGCATCCTTATAAGATAAGAGCTTCTAATATATTTCTAACATAATTTTGCTTTTTTTCGAATTCGTTTAAAAAATTTAGTGTTTTTTGGGGTTTAAAAAGTGTCCGAAGTTAAAGTGGATTTGGAAAATTTGACATATAGGGTAACTGACTTAATTTTGGCCACCTTTTTTTATTTTTTTGGATAACTTTTTCGTGACACTTCTAATTGAGCCAGGATTCGGTCTAAAAATCAAATGACAGCTATTTTTGTTATTCCAGTGCAAAATTTAAAAATTTCTGTTACACTTAAAAATTAGTAGAGGTTTAAACTTTGTTTTTATAGTGGCCGAAGTTAGGGCGTGTGCCATTAACTTCGGCCACCTACAAAAAACTGGCTATAAATATTGCTAAAACGAACGATACATATTTTAAAAAGTTTATTTATTCTTAGGTATTGTTCTTGGTACATATAACTTAATTTTTTCCGGTTTGCAAACTTTTATAGCTATTAGCAAGACTTTAAATAATTATGTAAAAACCTAAGTTTTAATAACATGTACTTTTTGTTGAATTTTTTTGGTGTGAAAAAATATTTCACCATTAAATGGCTTTTGTTACAGCCAGTCAACTTTAAAAAAAGCCTGGTAAAAATTTTACTCCACTCTATTAAGTTTTTTTATATTTTTAACCTAAAAATTACAAAAACACAAAATCCGCCTTAATTTCGGCCACCTTTTGGATTTAAAAAAACAAAACAAAAGCCTAAAACACAAAAAACGACTACATAAACCAAAATTATCAACTTTAAAAATAAACAAGACGTTAAAAAAGTTAAGGAATGGCATATTTCCACACCAACCTTTGCCTATCTTTGATGTTTCCTATCTGACTGTATTCCTCCGCCAAGAAAATAACTTTTTTAACTTCTATCTGAGTTTTTTACTGCATTTTAAAAATCTTTGAGAAATTCATCTACCGGTTTCTTGATAGATCAAACCTAGTACATTGAAAGTTGGATTACTCCAGCCCGCACCGCACAGATGTTTACTACGTAATTCTTATGAATGCATCCCTCGGCCAACGGAAATAACCTGACATTTTTACCGTGTTTTAATTTACTTTCACAGTTTTTAAAATATTGGTACTCTATATCGTGGTAACTGGTGGGTTGTGTACTTGGTTGGGGGAAACTCCATTGACATTGATTTTCACTATATTCAGTATATGACTGCATCCCTCCGCCAAGAAAATAACCTAACTTTTTTTGACTTTTTTAACTTTTTTTAACCTAACCTAAATGATGTTCAGGACATGAGGATTAATACAATATGTAGTTTTTAAAAATTAGTTACAGCTGTAATGAACAGCGAATGTACAAAGTTTGTGCGGTTTTAACTGTAGTGTTCCACCTTAAAACTAAAATTTTCGCGCTTCGCACAGTTTTTCCCTACGTTTTTATTTCTTTTAATCAAAAATCGACTATTATTTATGACAAAAGTGACATAAAATGATCCAAATCCAAAAAGGGGGGGGTTACGAAGCCCCCGCGACCACCACCTATTAGGCCCTTGATAACTATGGCATACATGGGCATGGGGGGGGGTGGGGGGGGGGGGTTAACCCCCCAAATTCTGAGAAGTGGGGTTTAACCCCCCCCCCCACTCAGAAGTGGGTGGGGAGAAAAAGTTAACCCCCCCAATTTTGGAAAAATGAAGAAAAAAAATGTCTTTAAAATGACTTTTAACTGCCACCAAACTTAAGTTTTGAGGTCAAAATGAATGTTTTAAGCAATAAAAAGCTCAAAAATGCAATAAAAAGGGCTTTTTGACCTAAAATTAGTGTTTTTAACCTATTTTTCCTTCAAAATCGAAAAATGATATGGGTAAAATGCACTCCAGAAAAAAAACGATATGGGTATTTTGCGTTTCTCGAATTTTAACCCCCCCCCCTAATTTGGGGCTTAACTCCCCCCCACTCCGGACCAACTTGCCCATGTATGGACTATGGTAGTTATAATTATGTCCATAGACCTTAATTATGACCACATTAGCCAATGTTTATAAATTAACTGACACTCTAAAAATGTACCAGCACACTTGTTTACCCAAAGTTTTTTTATAATTTTAGCCAATGGAAATTTCAGTAAATGAGGCTGTCAACATTTTGAAGGGAAAGGGAAAAGAAAACGAAAAGCGAATTCCGCTTAAGGAGCCTTTTCTGTTGGTTATGAAGAGTGGAGAAGGAGAATACGCCAATCCTGCACAGCTGTATCTGGTGTGTAATTCACAGATTTTTTTGATTTTTGAAAAAAATTGAAATAGATTTGGAATGGACTTTTGGAATGAGTAATAGGCCTTTTATAATGGATTATGGAATCCATTCAAAAATGTCTATTACAAAACCATTTCAAGTCCATTCCAAAACTTTATTACAAACCTGTAAATTACACCCCAGGTCATTGATATGCGCGCCGTGGAAATCCTTCCTCCCAAAATTGAAGAAGGTGTGTCCTTGCTTACCCAGGTTTTCTACGCGTTTAATCTAGAGTATTGCCAAAAAGTGAGGCACACCTACGGTTTTCTGGAAAAGCTTTTCGGGTTGAAGGTGTCAATTGGCACAGGAAATTCTGCCATGCTGGAAACCTACACAAAGGTAGTGAAACGAATGAAGAATGCTTAAAGAAAGCTTGATAAGAAAACTACAAATCAAAGGACTGATTGTAGTTGTGGCACAGCGCACAGGTGCAGATTATTGAAATATTTTGAAAAAATAAGCATATAAAACAGTTAATATCCCTCTCACATTATTTCTTGTCTTTGGGTTCAACACTTTGTTATAAAGAATTTGAAATAGAGCACAAGTTTAGGTACGTTGTTACAATCACTGGCATGAAAAATAAATAAAAACAAAATAAAAATTCATTTTTTTCGGAAGTTTAAAATAGCACAGAGATAAACTTCGACCAGTTTTCTAAACCAAACATAAAACACATTTATATAGAGTGATATTGTTCTGTTTTATAAATCTTATTTTATGTAAATTCGAGATTTTTTGTATTGTTATATACTTGATATGGTACTACTGTACGGGCATCTTGTTTTTGCTTGAAGGCAAGTTTTTAGTCACGAAGATTCATACTTGATGTAGTACTACTGTACGGGCATCTTGTTTTTGTTTGAAAGCAAGTTTTTAGTCAATAAGCTTTCATTTGGTTTCATTTTGTATTTGGTTTGAATCAAAGCAACTTGTGCTAACTAGTTTTATTATTTGGTCGTTTAGTGCCCTTTTGTGGAGAACTCTGCGCTGGAAAATTTAAAAATTCATTGTGTGTGAAAGTTATGTATTTGCAGTAATATATGAAGAACCGCTAGTTATTGCTCATGTGTGGGATTTAGTAGTTGCACAGTGCTATGTAGAAATTTCCAGGTTTACGGACTGATCACAATGACTGCACCAGGGAAATTACAAATAAGAACATAAATTTCAATTCTTAGGATTTAACAATATAATGATTTTCTACACATATGGTTGATCATTGGTAAATTGTGCATTAAAAAACATATAAATCCAAGAAACCCCCCTGGAAAATATAAATAATATGACACTCCATACAAAATCTATTATCTTACACCATGTAAATGATGCTGATAAGGGAAACAAATCGGATTTTGTATAAAGTGTCACTAGATACTGTAGCTTATAGATAAGTGACACAATTTCGAACACATCCTAATTAGGGACCGCAACTGTTGTGCATTACATAAATTTGTATAACCTATATCAGCATATTGCTCAAAATCTTTCCTATGAAGTGACAGCTTGTTTCGAGGAGCCGTACCGCAGCAGCCTGTCTGAAATTAGGGCATGTCCCAAATTGCGTCACTTGTCCTACGAATTTAAAATTTATTTTGGTTGTGTGTCATTTTTTTATTTGGCTGTCTCAATTATGCGGGTATGCGGGTTACGATTATGCCAGTTATGCGGGTCAAAAATTAATTAGTGTTGTATCATTGTTAGTCTATGCACCCATTTAGGAATTTATAATATTATACCTTGTCTTTCTTGAAAAATATTGTCTCATTTTTTATTGTCATTGTCGCTGTGGAACCGGTTATAGTAATATTAGAATGAAAAGCAAGCATTAGCACTTATATTAGATATATATCATATTGTTTTTGTGTCCTATTGGATTACAAAGAAATTGCTAACATTATATAACTTTGTCACATTGACTTCTTTGAAGAAATAAATGTTTTTCGTTGATTTATAATACAATACATGTTTACTGGATAATTAGTACATACTCACATAATAACCAAAAAAATAATGAAAGTTTGGCTTTTGGAATCAACGATACAAATAGTAAAACATACGATTTTTTTGTTAATTTGGAATGCTATAATCAATTTGGTAAATATTGCCAAAAAATTGGTAGTCATTACCAAATTTCTCTCCAGTTGAAAATTAACATTATACTTAGTTGGTTGGTTGGTTCTATAGGCACTCAGTTATCGACTTTACGGATTAACTGTCTGTAAAAGAAAATACTGGTTGCTATATGGTAACTATTATTAAATGCGAAATTAAATTAAATGCGAAATTATTAAACTATAATAAACAAAATAAAATATAGCAGGACCCACCAGTATCACCAATACAGCTGAAGGCACTGACGCCGGAAGCGATTTTCTAACTCTTACTTCAGTCTCAGTAAGAGTCACTTCCTGTATGCTTTTTTACCAATTTATGTTCAATATTTACCAAATTGGCTGAGAGAGTATGACGCCATCATTGCGAAATTTTAGCAGTTTTTAGCCTATTTCAATGCAATTTAAGTTGTTTTAGACCTATTTTTACCTTATTTTCGATGTTTTGCCCCTTTGTTCCTTTTTCCTTTCTTTTTTTCTTTTTTTTTTCCTTTTTTTCTCTTTTTTTTTCTTTCCCCCCTGCTTGCTCCCCCTGTTTTATTGCCCCCCTGTTTCAAAAAAAGTTGCCCCCCGTTTTGGAATTGCACTCCTCCCATTATAACCCGGGGGTGGGGCAGTGCACAGGTCTGTGTACCTAAGTGGTAGATTTTAGGTATAAAGATGTTTGACAATTTGTTCTAACTTTTGGATCAGTAAAATCAAATCTTGGTACATTTATGTGTGGAACTTGTGTGCACCATTTGAATTATGATATAATTTTAAATGGTATAAGTCCCATACATGTACCAATTATTGATTTGACTGATCAAAAAGTAAAATACGCATATGAAACATTTTTGTACCCCAAATTAGACTCATAGACCTCAATTTTGGGTTATTTTTTTAATTTAGCTCTTTTGTAAAAAGTTATAAGCCCATTTAACCTAAAAATTGCCTATTTTTGGTATGCACAATTTATGTTGTCAAGACAAAAATTTTGTTAAGCAAAACAATGCTAAAAGTCTAAAGAATCTGAAAATATTAAAAAAGTTTAAAAATTTGTTGGTCACATGGACCACCAAAAACATGGACAACAATTTTTATTTGGCTCTAAAAGCTAATTTAAATTTTTTTGCTAATATTAGTTATCCTAAGCCTGAGCAAAACCTAAAAATCAAGCTAAATTGTATTTTGACATATTTTTGTTTGATTATATGTTTTTGACGTAGTTTCTTTTTCAAAATTGAAATTTAGCCCATTTTTAGCTGGTTGTCATACAAAAATGGTAGACACTAGAGAAAATTTGAACTATATTCAGAGCCATCGGACTCTGGGCAATCCGAAAAAAACCATTTTTAATTTATTTAAAAGCTAAATAAAAATATTTTCCTTAACAGCATAAATTGTACATACCAAAAATAGGCAATTTTTGGGTTTAAATGGGCTCATAACTTTTTACAGAAGATTTTAATCATAAAAATAACTTCAAAAATGATGTCTACATGTCTGGTTTGTGGTAGAAGAGTGTTCTTTTAGCGTATTTTACTTTTCGATCGGTCAAACTGATAATTTGTACACGTATGGATCCTTTTAAAATAGAATTCAAAAATTAAAACATTGCTTTGATTATTAATCTTATTAATATTGAATATACAAAAATGCGTCAATATAGTATCATAAATCACAAATTAAAGAGAAATATAATAGTGAATACAACATTGGAAAAGTGAATATAAAAAATGATTAAAATTTTAGCAGTAAAAGAAAACAAAACAGCACAGCAGAACTTCATTATTTTACACACAATTTGCAATCATCATAATTTGTAAAATCCCGAAAATTCCCCCAAGTTTTGAAAAATTCCCCCAAGTTTTTCCCCCAACCCCCAAGTCGCAATTTTCTCCCCCAACTGGCAAAAAATTCCCCCAATACTAGGGGAATTTCCCCTGACCTGGCAACCCTGCCGCCTAATACAAATAATAGCTGTGAATAATATACAAATAATTTAGCTGCGCAGCCAAAAATTGTTTCCGAAGCCACCAATAGTGGTTGAAATGGTTGTATCATTTCACCAGTATTTTGCGTTATATTTTTCAACGATTTTTCTACTCTAATTGCTTTTGTATTTAACATTTCTTATGTAAATATACACATATTTGGTATCAAACGAATAAGAATTCTTAATTACATATAATTTTGAAATTTCTAGTTTTTTCGCCATTATTCTGCTGAGTTATTTAAATTTTTAGAGCGTTACGCGTTTAAAAAAAAAAAAAACTTGCTTATTTATTCTTGTATCAGACAAATTTCCCATGTAATTAATATAAATTTAGTTTTACTTGATTATGCATCTTTAATTACATAAACCTTCCAAATGTAAGTTCATTTGATTAATATTCAGCAGAGTTATTAAAATTTAAAGACAGTGTTACAAAAAAAAATATTTTTTTTTCAAGTACATATCCGCTTTTTAAAAGTCAGTTCTATTATGAATGTACACACATTTATTATCAATCAATTACGCGGACTTTTTTACATAAGTCGTTTAAATTTTTAGCCTATTGGTTATTATTAAGCTGAGTTATTACAATTTGAAATCAGCATTAGGTCTAAAACACTTGAAAAATTTGCATATTTGCTGCTGTAAGGTACACTTACTATGTTTAGATACACAAATTTATACTAGTAATCGATAAAGCACGTTTAGTTACATATACCTTTTAATTTTTGAGTTAATTGATTCATAAATACCTGAGTTATTTAAGTTTTAAAAAATGTATCATAATGTTGTGTCCCGGTTTTTTTCATCAACCTAACTTGATTATCTACTCTAGTACAAAAGATTTTCTTTATGTATAAACTAATGTTTAACACAGTTCGACTAAGCAGACTTGATTACATATAGGGTTAAATTTTAAACCCATTCCTGCAATATTTGACTAAGTTATAACAATTTGAAAAAAAAGCGTTGTGATGTCCGATTTTTAATAAATAAATTAAAAATTTATCATTTTCTCTTGGTAATTTAATTATATACTATTATAAACAGGGCATGTGCCAGAATTTTCAAAAGAAAGGGTCAGACTTTTAGAAAAATGTTAATGTTCTATAAATGCGGCCCTAAGCCCCGCATTTTGCATCCCAAAGTGGCGCTGGGCAAAGGAAAAAGGGTTCGCCCTGGGGGGAGGGAGAGGGGGGGAGGAGGAAAACGGGGGGTTTGGGGTGTTTACCCCAGCTGCCAAGAGAATTTTGTTAATTGAAAAAAGTATTAATTGGAGCTTAAAAACACCTAATTTAATTACATTAAATTAAAAACTGTAGACTCAGGCAGCCAAAGTTCACTTTTGTCTTACCCCAAGAAAAGAGGTAGGGAGAGACAGGGTTCATAATGGAGTTACCTTGCTTTTTATCTTCCCCCACCCCTTAAAAAAGCCAAATTGCATTAAAAAATCATTCAAAATTGTTTGATTTGCTCGTTTTTTTGTCAATTCTGCCTAGCCTGCACATCAATATCCAAATAGATGAAGTACAAGTCGGTGAAATTTATGTCGTTTTCTTTACAATAATAAAACAATTGTAATACCAGGGCTAAGGGTAATTCCCATGGACCATGGACCAACATGGACCACGCCCATGAGGGGTGACAGACTCACTTTAACAATACAAAACAATATAAAATTGTTAGTTTTAACTTTTAAACGGCTTATGCTTAGGCTTAGTATTATACTAAGCCTAAGCCTAAGCCTGAGGTGCACTAACAACTTTATATTGTTTTGTAATGTTAGAGTGAGTCTTTCACCCCTCATGGGCATGGTCCATGTTGGTCCATGGTCCATGGGAATTACCGTTAGCCAATACTGGCAAATAAAAAAAATAGAATTTATGAAATTAGTGTAACGTTTTAGTTTTACCTCACGGTATGTTTCGTTTGATTTGTAAACCAATTTATCTGACGGGGTATTCTCAAACTTTTTTGCCATTTGGTTTAGAAACGGCTGTTTTTACAATAATATACTGATTTTAATACAAATTTTGCGGTTTGTTTTAATAGCTTTATTTCACATATAACACAAATGTTAACTTTTAAGCCGTTTGCCTGATTGCCTTTTTCCCAGGCTAAAAAGTGTTTTTGCACATCTATTAATTCCCGTTAATTTCACTGGTAGTCATAGTGCGTTTGCAATGTACAGTAGAATTTGTAAAGTACTAAACGTGAACAAATCATTTTGAGAACTCCACTCAACAAACAAGAATAAAAACATGTTTTAGGTCAAGTCTGACCTAACGATCTGAATTTTGGGCATGAAAAAGTAAATAACCTACTATTAAAAAAATAAATGGTGTTTTATAGCTAATAAACGAGCCTTTTTTTGGAAGAAAGTACATATGTAAAAACCGTTTAAAAACGTTCCGAAATTGAATTGAGTCGTGAATAAAAAAAATCATAATTTATAATAAAAATGTATTATAATACAGTTTAGGTTTAGAAACAGTAAATATGATCAATGTTAAGGTAAATTAAGCTTTTTGAGCAAAAACAAATTTGTTGTCCATAATTTTGGGGGGGGGGATCTGTGACTTTCAATTTATATTTTTTTTTCTAAATTTTTGGATTCTCCAAGACTTTCAGTTGTGTTAAAACAACATTTTTTTCTTTGATTTGTTGGTGTATTAATTTTTTTTCTCAACAGTAGAACTAGTCCACCGGTATTATATAAAAAAATATTGTTATTTTTGACCTATATTTTACCATTGTGTTTTAATTTTTAAAGTTTAAAATTGAAATCTTCAGGTCAGATTTAACCTACCTAATATATATATTCTTAACTATGTTTGGGAAGTGGAACTCTCAGACCAATTCTTTGTACGCGTTTAGTACCATAGGTGAGAAAGGGAAAGGGGGGGGCGAGGTGGTTTACCCCGCCTAGACTAGCCGCTTGGAATTTTGGGACCCCCCTCCCCCCTTGGACAAATTTTAGGTACTTTTTTATACTAAATTTTTTTCCAAAAACTTTAATTTTCATCACATATTCATGCTTTTACACGTTTTTTACACCAGAATATCGCTTTTTATTCAATATAATTTAGTATTATCCTATAAAAAACAATTATTAAGTTATTATGGTTTAAAATTGTTTTGCTTTGGACACCGGACCCCACCTGACCCCCTCTAGATTTCAAAATTTTGCACTCGGGGTCGACCCCCCTCTAAAAATGCTAGGGGGGGGTCGGGACCCCCCTGGGACCCCCTCCTAGAATTCAAAAATTGATTTATCCCAGGTAACCATCTCCCTCGTTGCTTCCCCGCCCGTTCTCACCTATGTTTAGTACCTGTACCATAACAAGGGAAAAGAAAATCACGCAAATCGCTTTGATTATCTGCGAAAATAATGGGAATTCATACATTTACAAACACATTTTTTACCTGGAAAAACGTAAGGATACTTACGTTTTGTTAAATTTTTGAGGGTAAATTTTTTTTCTTTAAAATTATTTCTATTCAAAAACTTTTCTGATATTTTCCAATTAAATGCTAAAAAGCCAAATTTTCCCCACTTTGCAGGTAGCTAAAATTAATAATTTATCTTAGTTTTTTAATTTGAAATCGGTTGTTTTGTTGTTCTTGTTAAAAAACACACTTTTTAAAATTACAAGGATACAAAACAGGTACCTTAAATTTCGTAATAAATATTAGCTTAAAATAAAATTTCTGGTTTGTTTTAGCACTTTAAATTAAAATTCCCCCCAGGAACATTCTGCTCCTCAGACCCCCTGACAAGAGGTTATGTCACTTGACACCGCTGCCCGGTTCTCGCCCTGCAGATCTCTTATTCCTGGAGGGGGGCTACCGCTCATCAGGACCAGGGTTTCAATTTTATTTTGAGGGGTGGGGGATTTCAGTACAAAAAAATTTTTTTTGGGGAGGGGAAGAAACATTGTATTGTACAGCTTTATTTACGTTTATCCCTGCTTTTTAACCTTTTCTATAATTATGTGGGGGGGTACCTATATGGAAAAAAATTACCAAGCCATTGTAGGCGGCTGGAAATTTTAGGAGGGGAAAAAGTATATATTCAAATCAACAAGATCTGATTGTTTTGCTTGATGTGTGGTACTTATTGTTTACTAAAATTTGGAACTTTTTTTAATAACATTAAGCAAGATAAATGGCAAGAATTATGCATATGCATAGTATGGAACTTGACAGCTGAGCGAAGCAAAGCGGAAAATTTTGTTTGCTGTTTGTGATTCAATTGTGATGATACCAAAACTGTATTAGAGGTTGACGCTAAGCGATTAACGAGGCGCTAGAAAATTTTAAACTGTTGACCTCTGAAAACCCCCAAACTTGACTATCTGGCGACCATTATGGGGGGCGGCCGCCATCCCCTGCCCAACCACTCTTTTTATTTTTCCCTGTCTGACCGTTTTGTGGGGATGGGGGAAGGGGGGCGGTCGCCCCCTGTTCCCCCTGATTCAAGGGGCAGTGCCTCTTGTCAGGGGGGTATGGACGGGGTCAGTTTTTTAATTTAAGGTGCTAAAATACATTAACTTTTAATTCAATCTGATACATATTAAAAATTTTGTTTAGATTAAAAATTTAAGGTTTAGATCCCTTTAGATTTAAAACATATCTTTAAAACATAAAAAGTTATTAGTATTTATAATAGTTTCAGTTAACATGTATGCCTTAAGTATTGAATGGAATAATCAATTTGAAATTGAAAAATCAAGAGAAATTGTTAAATTAAACTACCTGCGAATCGGAAAAAATTTGTTTTTTTTGACAATTAATATGCTTTTGGAAAGCATAAGCAAAGTTTCTGTATTAATATTAAAAAAACAATTTTTTCTCCTCCAAAACTAAATAAAAGGAAAGGGTACCACCTTACAAAGTGGCTTTGCTAGATTTAAGGGGGGGAAGCCGCCGCCCCCTCCCTCCCCCCTGGGCATGCCACTGGTTCAAGGGGATCGGAACCCCCTGGCTTTTAGGGGAGGGTCGACTCAAGGTGTGGGATTTTCAATTTAGGAAGGTCTAGGAGGGGGGGGTCGGATTTTTTAACAAAGTTTCTTAAGCGTTTTTAAATCTCTCTCATTTTGAGTTTTATACGCTAAAAACTTTTTTTTCTCCTCAAAAACCATGTTTTTTATAGTAAATAAAAAATTAAACTTTTGTAATTTGGTCGGGAAAGAGGAGAGGGGCATCAGCTTTGCTAGGGCGGGGGTCAGGTTGGACCACTCTCTAGGTTTAAGGGAGGAGGGAGTCCAAAATTTTGGCTCTAGTGGTGGGGGGTAGGTAGACCCATCGTTCCCCCAAAAAAAAAACATTTATGACTCACGCTCTAAAATATCCATTCAGGGTTGGTGTTTCCACCCGCCACACCCCCTGAAATAAAATCCTGGGCACACCAAACCACTGTCACAGGGGTTTCTGCAAGCATGTGAAAATAATTTTATAGTAAAAAAACGGCTGGAAAAAATTTTTTTTTCATAGAAATTACTGTTGCAGGAATAATTAAGCAGAACTAAAGATAAACTGTTGTGCAAAAAATATTAACTAAACACCAAGATTTCCACCAAAAGCATAAATTTTAAAACAAATTAAGAGTTTTAAAAACTTCTTAACCTAAATCGCATATTTTATTTAAAAAATGAGGTATTTTCTACCAACATGTGCACAGCTGGAAATCTTCCCATTTTAAATAATAGGTTCCCTCCTTCCTAGTTTAAATAAAAAAAAGAATTCTTTACAAATATACAACATTTTTTACCTAGTTTTGTGATTTTTGTAGTTTTTAACATATCATTACAAATTTTAATCTATTTTAGATGTATTGATACTTCAAATAATTTTTTTGTGTCATTTTGTGTTTTTTTTCTTTTATTGCCTCTTTTTTTTACACATTTCCAGTTAAAAAAGTGCTCTCCCTGTGCCCTTTTCTGTTTTGTTAATGTTCCTCCAGGGTGGGAGCAGCTCATAGGTTTTTTTTATTGTATAATAGCAATGGCTGATAGTGTAACCTGTGCACGGTCTGAAAATGCCTCCCTTCCCGCTTTATTGGACGATTTGCTTCCCCCATTTTCTTGCCCCCCCCCCACGGGAAAATGAAAAAGTACCCCAAAATTATAACACCATTTTTCAGACCTGTGCACGATCTGGAAATGTCCCCTCTTCCCCGTTTTATTGGAGGTTTGGCCCATCGTTTTATTCCCCCCCCCGTCAAAAAATGAAAAAGTACTCTTAATCTATGATGCAATTTTTGACCTATGATAACGCCATCATTGCAAATTTTTTTCCAGTTTTTAGCCTATTTCAATGTACCTATTTTAAGCTATTTTAGACCTAGTTTTTACCTTATTTTTGCTTTTTTGTCCCTTTTTTCCCTTTTTCTTTTTCCCTTTTTTCTGCTTTTTCTCTTTTTTTTCTTTCCCCCCTGCTTGCTCCTCGTTTTATTGTCCCCCCCGTTTCAAAAATGTTGCCCCCCGTGCCCCCCATTTTGGAATTGCCCCCCCCCCAATATAACCCCATGGGGCAGTGCACAAGTCTGCCATTTTTTTACCTATTAGGACGCCTTCATTGCAAAGTTTTTGCAGTTTTTAACCCATTTAAAGGCATTTTAATCCATTTTAGGCATATTTTTACCTTATTTTCAGGGACGTACCCAGGGGTTCATTTTGGAAGGGGGGGGGCGGATTGTAGTAGAAAAAAATTTTCAGAGGCGGGGGGCTCTGCCCTCTCTCCCGGAAATTTGGGGGGGGGGAAGAGGAACCCCCCTTAATTTTTGAAAACGTTAAAAAGCAGGGATAAATGTAGATAAAGCTGTATAATACACTGTTTAGACAACCTGCTATAGACCTTGACTCTCAGCCTTTTTCTACACTTTAACCTGGGCCAACTATCCTCTTAACTTAAACATCTTGTTTATCAGTGAAAATATGTTAAAAACATAGGCTGAAATTCACAAAGCGGGGTATACACCGTGTATGTGTAGTGTATCTGGTGTGTACACCGTGTAAACTACAGTATATTTGAGGGCTAGCACAGTGTTAACTCGTCCGGATTAACTAACACTGTGCTAGCCCTAAAATATACTGTAGTTTACACGGTGTATATATCTTTTTTACCCCGCTTTGTGAGTTCCGGCCATACTGATTTTCTAGTCAGGATTTCATTTTGTCTCCATCTTTATTTTATTAGTGTAGTAATTTTTTATATATACAACGCAGTTTTAGTTGTTTGTACCTACTTTATAATGCAAATCCGATTATTTTCTGTTTTTATATGTTGTTTTCTGAAGATGAAGTAGTTTGTCTCTCAGTAAACTTCCACTTTTTTTGGATTTTGGTTCCCTTCTGAAATCTCATCCAAATAAGAAACTAAACAGGCATTAACTCTGGCGTTCACAAGTTTTTTCAACCATTCATCAAACAGTATTTGTAAAATTTTCAATTGTTCCTTCACCATAAGTTTTTCTCCGTTTAAACCAAATTTTTTATGAACTATTTTCCAACTTGCCCCAGAAAAAAGTTTCCAAAGTTCTTTTTTGTGCGTTTCAATTTTGTCTTTGGTAAATTTAATAGAAAAGTCTCCAACGTATCCGTATATACCTTTTTGCATGTTGAATACTACACAAGAATTTAATTTGTTTAGAAATTTAAGAAAAATCATTTGTGGGATGTACATCCAGCCTTCATCTTGATGAATAAGGTATAAAAACTGAGATTTTATTATTTTGTTTAATGAACGTAGTTTTATATAGGATATAAGTAGGATATAAGTACATTGCATACTAATTTTATTATTTCTCCAGTGGATAAAGCAAATAATAATTTTGTCATTATATGTAAAAAATTTTATGCTGAAATTATTTGTAAAGAGTTAGGAATTCTATTAGTTAATAATGACTGGGTTATTTCTGGCAATGAAGTATATAAACCGATTAAAGATAATGAGGTTAAAGACATTATTAGAAACCATATTGAGGTGTCCGCCATGTTTGATTGCTGTGTACCTAATGAGCATATGTGCTTACCAAAAAATTTCTTTAATCCTAAATTTCATAAAAACCCTATTGGTTTTAGACACATTGCCGGGGCTTCTAAAGCTAGTACAAAAATTTTACTTGGTAAAATTTTAAAATTTTTTCAATCACATTTTTGTAATTATTGTTCCTCTTTAGAAGATAAAATTGGCAAAGTATATTGGTCTGTGGATAATAGTCTACAAGTTGCTTCCAAGTTGTTATTGGTAAATTAAGTTTATAAAGTTTTTTCCGCGGACTTTAGTACGCTATATACTAGTTTGCCACATAACATTGTTTTAGAAAATATGTCAGGTTTGGTAGATCTTCTTTTTAAAAATTCAGGTAAACCTTTTTTAACGGTTGGCTACTCCAAATGCTACTATTCCGACTTACGTATAAATTATAAAACTTTTGACAGTACCCAAATTAAACAACTTATTAGTTTTATTGTTAAAAACTCTTATGTAGTGTTTTCGGAATGTACATTCTGGCAAGCCACCGGTATACCTCAAGGTGGTAACTCGTCTCCGCAATTAGCTGATCTCACGTTGTCATTTATTGAATTTAAGTTTCTGAAAGCTAATCCGAGACTAAAAAATATATTAGCTTTGACTACAAGATATATTGATGATGTGTTTTGTGCATCTACTTCTATCAATGATTATAATTTATTAAATGTTTTTAAAAATATATATCCTAAAGAGCTTCCATTATCAGATACAAGTGTCAATAATCTGTCCTGTAATTATTTAGATCTTGATATCAAAGTTATTGAGGATAACCTTAAAATTTCTGTTTATAATAAAACTGACGACTTTAGCTTTAAAGTAATTAGATATATACATAAAACTAGCAATGTTTCTAATGATCTTGGATTAAATGTTTTTTATACACAGTTAATCAGATTTGCTAGAATCTGTTCTACGACTACTGATTTTGGCTTTCGAGTTAAAAACTTGTTTAAAAATTTTGAAGAGTTAGAGTTTGGTTATAAAGAATTAATTAAAAAATTTTTAACTTTTACTAAAAAATATCGACCGCTTCTTGTAAAATTTGATCTTTGTAATTTTAAAAAATGCGAGAGATTTATTTACAATTTATTACATGATTTAGAATAAGCAGGGTGTTTCTGTATTAGAGCTATAATTGTTTTTATTAATGTTGTTTTTTTTCTCTGTCATGAATTTTTTTTTCTTTGGTGTAAGTTTTATTTATCTCTGTGGTGTTAGGTGCACGCATACACTATTTTTGCATGTGCTTTTCTGACTGTATGTTATTTTTCTCTGTATAATGTACTCGGCATACATACACTATCATTGCACGCGGTACTCTGACTGTTTTTGCTATTTGTATATAGGGACTTTTGCTCCAATTTTATTGGTTAGGTATTACGTGATCCGTTTTTTAACCAATTGTTTCTTAAAATATTGTCACGTGATTTTCGAGCACTAACTATACATGCGTATTGCCCCAGTGGCCTTGTGTCTTTTGTTGTAACGTCCAATTTGTTGCTGTCTGTTCGTAAAAAAGTTTTTTTTTGTTTTTCTGAATTATTGGTAAACATTTTATTTTTGTAATTTTATTATTATAATTATTAAACTTTATATTTTCTTTTTCCTCTTTGTTATTAGTATTTTAAAAATTTTACTTTTTGATTTATTATACTATTAAATCCTTTTTTTGTTTTCTTAACTGCTCAAAAAATTTTGTGATCTTGTAAAAGTTTTAAATATTGCAAGGTTAATTTTAAATATTCTTCTGTTACATACTAAGTCTTTTATTAGTATTATGTCTTATGAGCTATTAATTTTCATTTCGACAGTTAAGTTACTTTATTGAATTTTAGCTTATTATCATGTCTGGTGATGAACCGCGCGGTGCGAAAAGACCGGCGCCTTCTGAAATATTACAAGAAGCGCTAAAGGTTTGTATTCTTGTATTTTTGGCTTGTAACACTTATTCTTGCTGCTACCGATTTTTTTTTATTCTTATTATTTTTGCTAAGTGATCTATTTTATTTGCATACTGATGAGCTTTGATAGTAAGATAGGTCATTTAATGCATGTTTTTGTCGTGTTCTATGGTTTTTATTATTTCTGTGTGTTAATAATTTTTACTAGTTTATATTATTATTTTATGTTTTTGGTTATTTGTTATGTTTTTTCTTTATTTTCCTTCTCAGGAAGGGACACTTTCACCAAAAATTTATTAATATAAAGTGTCTATGCTTGGAAGCGAAACACTTTTAAATTCACTTTTTTCCTCTAAATTTATTTATATTATTTAACCAAGCATTATTTAGCTTTCAAAATTATATCCATTTTATATACATAAGGCATGTTTTTTGTTTTTTTTTTATAAAAACTTATTTTTGTGTTCTATACATTTTAAATTATAATTCTCTTATTATTTCCTTTAATTCTCCTTTATTTCGTTTTATTAATTATAATTGTTACTTTTTTGTTTTATATTTTTATTAATAATTTTTCTGCTTTTAACTTTTTTGTTTTATAAGTTTAAGCTTTTTTGCTTTCCTATTATATAGACTTTAAATTTCATAAATTAAAGGTTTAAAAAAGTTGTGTGACATTGCCATATATATATAATTACAAACCTGTGCACTGCCTCCCTCTTGAGGTTTTATTGGGGGAGGCAATTTCCAAACAGAGGGGGCACGGGGACAACTTTTTTGAAATGGGGGGAGGGTGGCAAGAAGAAGGGAAAGAAAAAAAAGAGAAAAGAAGGGAAAAAAGCGAAAATAAGATAAAAATAGGTCTCAAATGGATTAAAATACATTAAAATAAGCTAAAACTGCAAAAAATTTGCAATGATGGCGTCATCATAGGTCAAAAATGGCGTCATAATTTAAGGTTATTTTTCATTTTTTTCGCGGGGGGCGGGCAATAAAACAAGAGGGTGCAAATCCTCCAATCAACCAGGAGGGGCATTTTCAGACCGTGCACATGTCTGTAATTATGATCCATGCATGAGCATAGATGGAAAGGAGCAATGGCGTGCTGCCCAAGATTTAATTTGGGGACCATCCAAAAATTTTAATTCCATGTTTAACAGGGCTGGGCAGACCTGTGCATGGTCTAGAAATGCCCCCCTGTTTTATTGAAAGATTCCCCCCCCATTTGATTGCCCCTCCCCCGTTGCAAAAAAATAAAAAAAAAAACTAAAATTCTGAACCCATTTTTGACCTATGATGATGCCATCATTGAGAATATTTTGCAGTTTTTAGCCTGTTTCAATGTATTTTAAGCCATTTTAGAACTGTTTTTACCCTATTTTTGCTTTTTTTTCTCCTTTTTTCCCTTTTCCCTTTGTTTTTCTCCTTTTTTTCTCTTTTTTTTTCCTTTCTCCCCTGCTTGCTTTTTCCCGTTTTATTGCCCCCCTGTTTCAAAAAAGTTGCCCCCCATGCCCCACCCATTTTGGAATTCCCCCCAATAAAACCTGAGGGCAGTGCACAGGTCTGGGAAGGGCGTGAAAAAAAAAGAAAAAAAAGGAGAAAAAAGTGCTTACAAACACAGGTGTGATTAAATGCACAGGTGTGGGTAGGTGCACAGGTGTGGTTAGGGGGTCTATTCATAGGTGTTTTTGGGGGGAACAGAGGGGTCACCCCCCCCCCTAAAGCCAAAATTTTGGACCCCCCCTAGAAAAAATTCCGGGGCCCCCCCTCCCCCCAAAGCTCGAGAGCGGTCCGGCCTGACCCCCCCCTAGCGAGGCTACCCCCCTCCCCCCTCCCGACAAATTTGGAAGTATATTTTTATATTTACTGTAAAAAACACGGTTTTTTAGTTAAAAACAGTGTTTAAATACGGTTTTTAGGCCTAAATATGCGGTTTTAGTGCATAAAATTCAATATTAGACCTAAAAACATTTAAATTATTGAGTTAAAAAAAATTTGTTAAAAAATTGGACCCCCTGACCCCCCCCCTAACTTTAAAATCTTGCACCCGGGGTCGACCCCCCCCTAAAAAGCCAGGGGGTCCGGACCCCCCTGGACCTTCCCCCCCCTAAAAAATTTTGGCCTTTCACCCAGGGGTGGACCCACCCTAGCGGACCGGACCAAAAACACCTATGGGTCTATTACACCAAAAACTAAGGCACTAACATTTGAATAATTCCATACAAAATCAACAAAAAATGGTTTTACAGTATGGGCCCATAGATGAACAAGAGGGGTGAGTAGGGTGAAGTCCACCCAGTGGTGTGCCCAGGATTTCATTTCAGGGGGGGGGGGGTGGGCCGTGTGGGGGTGGAGTAAATATTAACCCTGAAGGGTGTTCTGTGGGGCGGCCCTTGAAAAATGGGGCATCTCAGGAATGAGAGCCCCCCCCAGCGGGGTCAAGGGGAAGAGATCCTTATCAGGGGGGTCTGGGGGGCAGAATGCCCTCTGGGAAGAAAATTTTTAATTTAAGGTGCTAAAATACACAATACCTGATGATCCTCTAAGGGGGGGGGTCGAACCTTCCCGGATTTGCTTTGACCCCCCCTTAGATTTTGAAGTGTCATTTACCTGGGATAAACCTGATAAACCTGGTCATTTACCTGGGTATGTATGGGCCAATGGTTTTACCAAAAATATATAATATAACGAAAAATGTGCAACTCCTATATAAAAAAGTGGCCTTTATAATGAGCCTCTCCATTTAAATGACACTCTCCATAATAATAGCATAGTAGCCATTTTAATTCCAAGGAATATGCCATTCGCTTATGTCACTTTACACTAAATGCGCGCACATCACGCAAATGAAATAAAATGTTTTTATTGATCCGGGCACGTTGGTTTAGAACTGGGTTTATTTTTTGCGGCGCCAAGGCGACAGCTTCCAAATTTTAGGCGCCAGCGCAAAAATCCAGGTGCCAAAAAAATTAAAAAATTTTTCATTTTAATAAATGGGGCTAATATGTTAGTTTTTTCAGTACCATGTATATTTTTGGATGATTTTGTAGTCAAATTTTTGTTTTATATGCTAAAAATATTAACACTACAGTCCAAATCCCTCTTTAATCGGAAATTGTTTAGTGTTAGAAGGTCTCAAAAAGTCAGCCAATAAGGATTCAGAATTTGAATTTTGAACAACCAATAAACGCAGAGTTGGTCACACCGACCGAGGACATATTTTTTATGGACGGATTTGATTTTTGTTCTCTGTTCATTTCTGTCTTTGGTTTCCCACTGGTAGCTGCGTTTCTTGGATTTTTGTTTTTTAAACATGATTATTAACCGCGTCCAAAATCCAAACCGGGTAACCCGGTTGGAAAAGCTGTATTTAAAAAAAGAAAAGCTGCTAGCGGAAGTTTCCAGCATGCGAAAAGCCCTCCTGAAAAGAATTAAAGAAGAAAATTTGACACCTAAGGTTGGTATTTTTTATTAATTATAGGTAGCTTTTTACAGATTTGAATAAAGTTTTAAAAAAATGTTTATAAAGATTGAATTTAGAATTAAAAAATAAATTAATTTTTTATCTAGCAGGTTAAAATAAATATTTGTTGTTTAACAAATTAATGTTTGTGCAGATTATTTATTTAAATTAAGTTTGTCATAACACTTCTTTTATATACGAATGATTAGTTTTACAAATTATTTTGATAATTTTGTAGAATATATAGCAATAATGTTTCCACCTAAAATATTAGATTTTAACGTTTATACGTGCTGATTTTTACAGCTGTGATTTATTTCTTAGTTGTGTTATGGGCTCATAAATTTTTCACGTGTCAATATTAATATCTCCCAGTATTTTTGATAGATTTTTTTATTAGCATTAGTATTTAACATTAGTAATGGGCAGGAGGTAATAAAAAAAAGAATGAAAATCGCTCTTTTTTATAAATAACGCCTTAAAACAGAAAATGATGTAAATTGGTTGCGTAGTAACGGCCGTGGAGATTTATGCATGATGTTTACAGTGTCAAAACGATGTGTAAAATAAAATCCAATAAAAACTGTTCAAAAATAAAATCCAATTGTTATTGAACAAATTAAAGTTTTTGCAGATTAGTTATTTAGATTAAGTTTTTATAACACTTTTTTATATACAAATGATTAATTTTACAAATTATTTTGATAATTTCGTGGCGAATTTTCCACAAATTTCTACAGCGCTATTCCAGTAAGTTATTTTTTTCCATTAAATTAAAAGGATTATTTGTAATTTTTTAATAACAAAAGATACACAAAATATGGCTGATTTTTTTAAAACAAATTATACAATTTTTTGTACAAATTGTACGTTTGACTATTAAGCAACAAAATTTTCAAAACCAAAAAACCTTGTTTTAGAAATGCTCCGCACACTACAACAAGGAGCAACAACATTTGTGTGAGCGGTACTGGGAGGCGGAGTTTGATTATCAACAAGAAGTACATCGACTCCATGGGCGAAAAATGCCATACCACGACGCGCCAGCTCTTAAGATGTACTATCAAAACAACAAAAAGGTAAGTATTTTTACAGTATTAATAGTGAAGCAAAATGTGTGGAAATAATGTATTTTCAAAGCACAAACGTATTAAAAAAACTTTAAAAAAATCATGTGTTTGTAAAACTGTGGTTTTAAATAGTCTAACTATAATTGAAGACTTATATCAAAAAGTGTCCTCTCAATTCATGTGGTTATTGCTGGAGAGGCACCGCGCATTGTCTCCTTTTGCGCCCAGTGGCCCTATCTAGCCAATTTCCCGCCATAGCAAGGCGCGTGGAAATATTTGCGCCTGCCTTTTCCCCCCTTACTCTTTGGGGGCATTAATATGACCTTGCCTGTGAACGCAAAATCACCAGTGTCCCAGCTGTTTAAACACCTTCCCTGCATAGTAATTACAAGGGACCCTTCTTTAATGAAAGAAAAACAAATGAAAAATCTCCTTTGGGTTCACAACCAAGTTTTTGTTTTGCACAGTTTTTATGAAAATAACCTGAACATATAATTTGATTACACCAAAAAAAAATTTGAAACAGAAACTTTTTAAATAAAGAATTTTATTTAGTTTTTTTAAACAAAAAATAAATAAAACTACTATAAATGGGTTGTTTTGATTTTTTGAAATTAAGTTAAAAATCGTAGCAGTTTTTAAAAAATAATAAATTTTTCGAATCATGTTATTAAAAATTGATTTTAACAGACGAATTGAAGTATTGTGTTACTCTATTTAAATAACACCGAATTTCAGGAATATTTCTTTCAAATGATTATTAAAAAAATTAGCATTGGGTATTTCTCTGTTTCTTAGAAAATTTATATCTATGGCAACTGTATAGTACTTATTGATTGTACAAATGAGAATATTGATTCTGTATGTACGACGTGACCTATATTTGCACTTGAACTGTGCTTCAATTATAGTGAAATTACAACAATTTGGTTAATTTTTTTAATATTTGGTTTTTCAAACGCACGGGAGACAGAAACACTATAGGCAAACACTATAGGCTATAATCTAGCTGACCAGGATTAAATCGATTATTAAAAAAAATCAAAATCAAAAAAATCATTCAAAATTTTTAAACTAAAATGTTTTAATAATAAATATATGAAAACTTATATTTTAATAATTAATTATCAAATTACTTAATTTTGAACCCAAATTCAGCTTTTTGTGGCTAAATAAATATGGTTAATTTTTGTAAACAGCTGGGACACCAGTGATTTTTCGTTCACAGGCGAGGTCATATTAACGCCGCAAACAGCATAGGGCAAGAAGGCAGGCGCAAATATTTCCACGCGCGTCCCTATGGCTGAGAAATTGGCTAGATAGGGCGACTGGGCGCAAAAGGAGACAATCTGTGGTACCTCTCCCACAATAACCACATGAATTCAGAGTACACTTTTCCATATAAGTCTTCAATTGTAAACAAATGATATGGACGAATGTATTACGTTAATTAAGAATTTTTTTCATTTTTTTATTATGAGGTGATAACAATTAAGAAAGGTGACAATTTTATAGCAATAATGTTTCCACCTAAAATAATAGATTTTAACGTTTGTACATGCTGATTTTTACCACTGTGATTTATTCCTTAGTTGTGTTATGGACTCATGAATTTTGCGTGTGTCAATATTAATATCTTCCAGTATTTTGGTAGGTTTTTTTTTTCTTCGACATTAGTAATGGGCAGGAAGCAATCAAAAAAAGAATGAAAATCGCTCTTTTTTATAAATAACGCCTTAAAACAGCAAATGGTGTAAATTAGTTGCCTAGTAACGGCCTTCGAGATTTATACGTGATTTTTACGTTGTCAAAACAAGGGTAAAATAAAATCCAATGAAAACTGTTCAAAAAAAAAATCAAAAAGCCCATATTCAATTCAATTCATTCAATTCAGCAAAGAAATTCAATTAATAATTTTATTATATTATGCATGTTGTTCTTTCTTTCCTACCAAAACAAACAAGTGGAATGAAACATCACTTTTTTCAAAAACAAATTACAAAACAAAACTTAAATTCTAACACACTTAAGCGATTTTATTTAAATTTTGTTACCTTTTTTTTATTTCTTCACGCCATTTTTTCTTTCTCGACCATAAAACACTTCTTCTTTTTTTTTCGTAAAAGTCAACTGGTTTTGAAAAAAATTGTCCATGCTAAAAGTGTACCATGAGTTTCTTAGGGCGGGACGCCTAAACGGCGAGAATATTTAGCTCCTCCGACAACTTCTCCCATGGAGCAAAATCTGATCACGTGATAACAAAAACCATAGGACATTATAGAGTTCATTATATGCCAGGGTGAAATTTTTTAAAAAAGTTTTTCAATTTCAATCAATTTCTAAATGTGTAAAGAATTATAATTTAACAAGAAAACATTGGCACAACCATAGAAAATCATTAAATAATTTGGGGTTGGCTTGGCTGGCATAATTTTAATATGAAGGTGGTTATAACCAATTTTTGCTTGGTATGGTTGGTTTAAAATTTCTATATGGTTTTTTTTAAACAGGTTGTTTACATTGATTTATTCCTATTTTGATTTTTTTTAAATTCTAATTTTAAAAATATTGTTTGTTTGATGAGTTAAAATTTTAGGGCAGGTTCTCTAACAACTTATTAAACTAAATTAAATAAAATTAATCATTTCATATAAATATCAAAAAAATTAATAGTTTTTTAAATCAGACAGAATAGAAACAGTTTGCAAAAATTTTAAAAAAAATTTGTATATTTTTTAAGGATTCAAATATAAATTCAATTCTTTCTAAATTTTTAAAAACTCTTTAAGGTCTATTCATACTTATGACAAAACATCCTTTGGACAAAGTCCAAAGGACAAAGCCAAAACGTCCTTTGGACAAGCCAAACCGTCCTTTGGACTTTGTCCTTTGGACGAAGTATGAACGCTACTCAGAATTTGTCCTTTGGACAAAGTCCAAAGGACAAAATCTAAAGGGAAAAGTCCAAAGGACAAGAAGCATGAATACGTTGTCCTTTGGTTTTTTCCCTTTGGACTTTGTCCAAAGGACAAAGTCCAAAAGACTTTTCCCTTTGGACTTTGTCCTTTGGACTTTATCCAAAGGACGTTTTGTCATAAGTATGAATAGACCTTTACAATATCCCAGCTATTATTGATTTTATTAGTAGGTAATTTTAGGTTTTAATCAAAACTAAACTTTATCAATTAGTTTGTTTTTAGGATTTTTACTTTAAATGGCCTTTCTCTGGGTTAAAAAGTATAATTAACTAACAATATTACCCATATGTCTCAAAAAATAATTAAATTATTAATAAGACAAAACAATTATGCGTTGAGCAAAGCGAAGCTCAAGAAAAAATTTAGAAATTGGTCTCTTTAAACCTTGAAAATTTTGTTTTTTTTTGTATATTTAAAAAAAAAACTAAAAAAATACATCTCTAGCCAAAAATCTAGGCGCCAAGCTGCCGCCTAGGCCCAAAATTTTAGGCGCCAGTGGGAAATTTTAGGCGCCAGTGGCGTCAATTTGGCATAAAAAAAACCTAGGTTCAGAATAACGTAGGCGAACAGCATATTTTCCCACATTAAAATGGCTACAATGCCATTATTATGGAGAGTGCCATTTAAATGGAGAGGCTCATTATAAAGGCCACCTTTTCCGTACTTTTTTATATAGGGGTTTCACATTTTTTGTTATATTATATATTTTTGGTTTTACCAATAACCAGCCCAATTTATGTGCCAGCCTAGCGGCTAAACCCAAATATTGAGGCATCAGTAGAAAATGTTAGTTGACAGTGACGTTGATTTGGCATAAAAAACCTAGGCGGATTAACTCCCCAACCCTCCCCCACTCCGATCAGGATCAGCCCATTGTCCATGTATGGTTGAAAGTTATTTGTACGGCATTTATTCCTAAATTTTTAAAAATTTACAAGGAAAGTAGTTAGCCATAGGTTTCCAGCCCTCAGATTTTAGGGGATAGGAGATACCCAACTTCCAAAGTTTGGGATGGGGGAATTTCCCAATCTCAAAAGTTTAATTTGGGCTATATCGTTATTGTTAGCGTTTTTAGTATGGGAATTGTCTTAAAATGTACAGGTGCCTAGCCTAGGGTACCCCAAGTTTTGGGGGAAGTTTTTGCAGCTCAAAAATATAGCTCCTTCAATCTCCCCCACCCCCTGCCTATCTATGAATCCCTTTCTCCCCTCCAGTTCTGGGTAGGGGCATGCTGGATTTATGGTTGGGTATAGCCTCCAAAATCTGAAAACGTTCTTACCTAAATATTCCTTTACTCTAACTTTGTGAAAAACAAAATAATAAAACCTCGTCAGATTTTAAAAGTTCTGATTTGTCTTTTCCAGACATTTTCAAAACACTGATAAGATTCAAAAGCCGTTCGTATAGAGTTTTATTATTGCTGCAACTTCTTTTTCTTTGAAAAGACCGAACTACAAGTCTTAAACAACCACCACCCAATAGCAGTAAGCCTTGATCATTTTCAGGGTTTGTATCGGAAGTATCAATTGGATGTGGATGCGCTGTAACCCAGATAACTTCCAAACTTTTTTCATAAGTTTTTTTTTGCTATTAAATGCAAAATGGTAGATTTAAGAGAGTTTTTAAGGTTTTGAAGTGCTGTTACATTTGCCAAATCATCGTTAATAAGTAGATCCATTATGTATAAGTTCCACTGATGTTGCAAATTTAGTGATCTGTCTTCAAATTTATGATTGAAGCATTCCACAAAAAGTGTACAAAATTTGTTCTATTATTTTTGTTATAAAACATACTAAAATTTAAGTATGGCTTTTTGTATTTTTAGTGTTAACTTTTTTTATTCTATTAAACAAACTAACTGTTAGTAGGTTTTATTATTGTGACAACAAAATATAGGCCTGAAAAAATTTATGGATTCTTCTTTGCAGGTGAAAACAGTATTTATATGAATTCAGTTCAATGGTCATAGAATGTGCCCATCTGCCAGAAAATAGAAATAATATAAAAACAAAAACTTATGGTTTCATTTAAGTATGTTTTAAGTATTGTTAACAAACATTAAATTGATCAGGGGTCGTATGCTGAAGGTTTAAAGTTAATTTGAGATTAGCGATTGTCGACATACAGTAAAAATACCAAAAATATGAGACACTTAGAACAAACTGCTTGTAAAAAAAGGTCCCATTTAAATAGGACCTGGTCCCATTTAAATGGGACCTTTCGATTTTGGTCCCATTTAAATGGGATCCCATTTAAATAAGTCCCATTTAAATGGGATCCCATTTAAATGGGATCCCATTTAAATAGGTCCCATTTAAATTGGACTTATTTAAATGGGATCCCATTTAAATGGGACCTATTTAAATGGGATCCCATTCAAATGGGATCCCATTTAAATGGGACCTATTTAAATGGGATCCCATTTAAATGGGACCTATGAATAAAAAAAATACAACAATTTTTTTTATAAATACCCATCATTTTATATTGTTTTTACTTGAGCGGCAGTCTTGTGTGCGCAATTAAAAAAAATGTTTTTTAAGCGCATCATTTTTTATTGTTTTGGGGGCGGTCAGATATGCGTAAATAGATGTTTTTTTAATTACGCATCATATTGATTTTTGATTTTTACAAGACAGTAAAATGACAAAATACAGAATTACAAAACAAAATACAAACAGAAAATATAAGTGTTTGTCATTGAAAAACAGAACATTAATGAAAGTTTTTAGCAAAAAAATCACTTACAAACAATCAACAAAGTGCCTAAATAACTTTTATTCGTTTTTTAAAAAACCTAAAAATGATACATGGCTTAAAAAACTGTTTTTAAAACAATGCAAAATATTCATTTTATTCTTTAATTGAGTCAATATTGCAATTCATTCAGGTCAGTTAGGTTTATATTTCCTATAAAAAAATCTCAGAAGTAATAGTATCTAAGATTTTATTTTTGTTGTTTTTTAATCAAATATTCACCTTTTTTCTTGTTTAGTTTCAGAGAGGAACACATCTAATAAAAACTCTCAAAAAAAAAACTATTAGTGGCTAACAAATATGTCACATGTACAGTACTTTTAAAGAAGACACAATACCAGCAAAAACATTTTTGCTCAAATGCTCTAAAGTGCTTATTCTTACAAGGAATTTGACAAAACTTCTTCCTGCTAATTTGCTACCCCATTTTTTACAACCCCTTTTCTGAGCAGGAGCAAATTAGTCCTGGCGCCGCACCAACCATTATTAGAGAACGTGGGTAAATTTTGAAATTCATAATTTTTTTTTACGTTAATGATTAGATTAGTATTTGAGAACAAGGCAAACTAGTTCAAGTCTTGTCTTGTAACTGGCGGCCATTAAGAATGGCTCTAAAACATTTAAAAGTGCTTTAATTTTCCCATTCGAACCAGCGGCCACATATGACAGTTTTATTTTTCTGAATCACATAATAATCCTCTTTTTTTATTTCAACATAAGTGAAAGCCTGAAATTAAAAGTAAGTTTCAGTCTAATACAGAGTCAAAGTCTAAGTAGAAAGCCTAAGGTTTAAAATTAGATAAAAATAAGGTAAATAAAGACATGAAATATTTACTGTTAAAAATTCGAATGGAGCAATACGTAACTGAACGAGCACCAACAAATAATATAAAGCAACCAAGTAGATGAACAGACAAACGAACGAAGTAAAAAAGCAGGAAATCTGGTGGCGAACAGAGCAGAAAAAAATAGAAAACGAAGAAAAAAGAAAAAAGGGAAAAGGTAAAAACAGGAATAAAAATAAATAAAGTAAAATAGGTTAATGGAGAAAATGGATAAAAATGTTTAAAAATAGACAAAACTTCAAAAATTTCGGCGATGATGGTGTCATTATAGAGAAAAATGGCGCAAAAAAATGGGAATTCTCGAATAAAGCTGGAGGAGGGGCATTTTGAGGGGCATTTCTGTGCACAAGTCTGTAGCGTGCATAGTCTGTACAATTTATGTTTGCTTAAATAACTTTAAAATATTATTTTCGGATTGTCCAGAATCCAGTGGCTCTAAATGTAGTTAAAAATTTTTGTATTATCTACTATTTTTGAATGATAACCAGTTAAAATCCTGGGGAGGGGGTAGTGCACAGGTCTCATTGTACATAAAAAAAAATGGCAATTTCGTCCTCTAAGGTTTTAATTTTCATATAGGAGTTTTAATTGTAAAAATAACCTCAAAATGATGCCTACATGTCCGATTGATAGTATACAAGTTTGATAAGCCTATTTTTTACTTATTGATCAAGCCTATTTTACTTATCTCGGGATGGGTACAAGTTCCATATGTGTACCAAAATTTGATTTGACCCTTATCTTAAAAATCTTCAAGTTTAAACATTTTATAGCCTCAAATAACGTATTTTTTTTTGTAGTTTTTTTTGTAGTTATTTTTCTTTATTTTTTGATCTAACTATTGGTAAAACGTTATGAGCCAATTTATACCTTAAAATGGCCTTTTTCAGCATGTGCAATGTATGATGTTAATAAAAAAAAAAATTAACCAACCAACTAACTTAAATAATATATTTTAAAAAAAATATAAGATTCTAAAGAACTCAAAAATTTAAAAAAAATAAATAATTGAAAGTTTGCCACATTGCTCAGAAACATGGACAACAAATTTTTTTTGGCTTTAAATGTGAATTTAAATTTAGTTTTTCACTGATTTATTGTGCCTAAGCCTAAACAAAACCTAAAAATCAAACAAAATTGTAATATAATTGATTTTTATTAAAATAAGTTGTTTTTTAAAAATGTAATTTGTTTCACAACTGAAATTTGATAGGTATTTGAACGGTGATAAAACATTGGTAGTTATCATCATAGGTCACCGAAGGGGAGGGGGGGGGGTCACCCCTGTGATTATAAAACATTGTAGTTATCATCATAGGTCACGAGGGGGGGTCCCTGACGGCCTCTGAGACCTACCCCCCCCCCTAAGGCCCATTTTTTACCCCTCCCCCCCAATGACCTCCTCTACCCCCTGACCCCCCCCCCTAAGGCCCATTTTTGACCCTCCCCACTATACAATCCCAAAAAAAACTTAAAAAATGGTCAAATTTTGTCAAAAAATTGTCACTTTTGGTCAAAAAAACACCCGGGTGTGACCACCCCCGTTTTTTCAAAAAAAACACCCCGGGGTGTGACCCCCCCCCCGGGGGGTCAAAAACCTCCACCCCCCGGGGTGGGGGCCCCCCCCCCTGAGCCGTCGAAGGTCGGTGACCTATGGTTACCATGAAAAAAATAAAAGTATATTTGTAACTGCCAGACAGTTGCTAATATGAAAAAAATAATATTAATTTGATTAAAAGGTTAATAAAAAAAAATTTGTAATAACATAAATTGTACATGCCAAAAAAGGGCATTTTTTTGGGTTCATAGTGGCTCATAACTTTTTTCAGAAAATCAAATTGGAAAAAAAACCACAAAAAATGAGGTCTACCTGTTTGAGTTATGCTATAAAGATGTTCTACAAATTGTTATTACTTTTGAATCGGTCAAATCAAAATTTGGGGGGGTGTTGAGGGGGGAAAGGTTGAAAAAAGGAGGGAGAAAAGAAAAGTAAAAAAAGATAGAAATATTAAATAAAAATAAAAAAACAAATATGTTTTTTCAGGCTTTTTGCGACACCCAATCGACAAAATAAGCTATAATTTAACACTTTTGCCTATCCAGCTCGATTTTTTTATTCTCATTTCAACAACTAAAGGCAAACCCAACGTGGCTGCAACAGTTGTTCGTTGGATTAAAATCGACCCCCCATGAAGTAACCACTTAAATCACGAGAATCTTAGGTCGCTGATATCAGCCAATCAGAGTACAGAAAATGAAGGTTTTGAAGCAGAAATCAACTTTGGCGGCTGGTGTTTCGGAACAAATCTTATTTTGTGACAAAAAAAAACAAGTTGTTTTTTAAAAACTCTTGTCTCTCGATAAATTTTACTCGATACAATTTTTTAAAATCAAAACCGCCTTAACCATAAACTAAAAACCAAGCAAAACTTTGCATGAAGTATTTAATTATGTTTTGCTCAAGCTTAGGAAAACGTGCTTGCAATTTATAAAAAATTATCTAAATCGAGTAAAAATTGTCAAGTGATTTTGAGTTTCCTTGTTTTTTTCAGAGATTATAATTTGTAATTTTATTTTGTTTTAATGATTATTTTTTAAATGTTTTAAAATTATTTACTGGAGGATATTTGAAAAAAAATACCGCTTAATTTTAAAAGGTAAATTTTCCTATTTTATTTAGGTACAAGTTTCATACGTGTACCAAAAGTCAATTTGATTCAAAATTCAATTTAAAAGTAATTACAAATCTTAAAACATCTTTATAGCATAAATCAAACACGTAGACCTCATTTTTGTGGTTATTTTTCGGATTTGAGTTTCTGAAAAAAGTTATGAGCCACTATGTACCCAAAAATTGCCCTTTTTTGGCATGTACAATTTATGTTATTATAAAATTTTTTTTATTAAGCCTTTAATCAAATTAATATTATTTTTTCGTATTAGCAACTGTCTGGCAGTTACAAATAGACTTTTATTTTTTCATGATAACTACCAATGTTTTATAATCACCGTTCAAATACCTATCAAATTTCAGTTGTGAAACAATTTACATTTTTTAAAAACAACTTATTTTAATAAAAATCAATTATATTACAATTTTGTTTGATTTTTAGGTTTTGTTTAGGCTTAGGCACAATAAATCGGTGAAAAACTAAATTTAAATCGACATTTAAAGCCAAAAAAATTTGTTGCCCATGTTTTTGGTGGTCAATGTGACTTTCAATTTTTCATTTTTTTTTGTAAATTTTTGAGTTCTTTAGACTTCTAGCATTGTTAAAACATAGTTTTTAATTTAGTTTGTTGGTTTATAAATTTTTTTTTAATATTAGACATTGCACATGCTGAAAAAGGCCATTTTTTAGGTATAAATTGGCTCATAACGTTTTACCATTAGCAAAAATAACCCCAAAAATGAGGTATATGTGATGTATTTTGACTATAAAATTGTTTTACAACTTATATTTACTTTTGGATCGGTCAAATTGAATTTTGGTACACCTATGAAACTTGCACCTTTTATTTATTCTATTTTTTCTGTAAAACGTACAAGTCTTTATCAGGTATTCTAATTCTTGAAGTTGTTAATTTATTGATGTTCCATTCCCGCATCTAAATATTACTATCCCAATATCACTATGACAGTTGGCGCTTAATAGCCGTTTTTGAGGTGGGTGCAAGTCCCATCCTATGCCAATTATCAGTTTGACCGGGTGCAAGTTCCATACCTGTACCAAATTTTGATTTGACCGATTCAAAAGTAATAACGATTTGTAAAACATCTTTATAGCATAACTCAAACAGGTAGACCTCATTTTTGTGGTTATTTTTCCAATTTGACTTTCTGAAAAAAGTTATGAGCCACTATGGACCCAAAAAATGCCCTTTTTGGCATGTACAATTTATGTTATTACAAATTTTTTTTTATTAAGCCTTTAATCAAATTAATATTATTTTTTTCATATTAGCAACTGTCTGGCAGTTACAAATAGACTTTTATTTTTTTCATGATAACCATAGGTCACCGACCTTCGACGGCTCAGGGGGGGGGGGTCCACACCCCGGGGTGTGGAGGTTTTTGACCTCCAGGGGGGGGGGGGGTCACACCCTGGGGTGTTTTTTGAAAAAAAGCAGGGGGGTGGTCACACCCCGGGGTGTTTTTTTTTTGACCAAAATTGACAATTTTTTGACGAAATTTGACCATTTTTTAAGCATTTTTTGGGATTGTCTGGTGGGGGGGTCAAAAATGGGGCCTTAGGGGTGGGGGGGCAGGGGTTAAAGGGGTCGATTGGGGGGGAGGGGTCAAAAATGGGCCTTAGGGGGGGGGGGGGGTAGGTCTCAGAGGCCGTAGGGGGGGTGACCCCCCCCTACCCCCCCCCCCCCCTTCGGTGACCTATGATGATAACTACCAATGTTTTATAATCACCGTTCAAATACCTATCAAATTTCAGTTGTGAAACAATTTACATTTTTTAAAAACAACTTATTTTAATAAAAATCAATTATATTACAATTTTGTTTGATTTTTAGGTTTTGTTTAGGCTTAGGCACAATAAATCAGTGAAAAACTAAATTTAAATTCACATTTAAAGCCAAAAAAAATTTGTTGTCCATGTTTTGGGTGGTCAATGTGACTTTCAATTATTTATTTTTTTTTTAATTTTTGAGTTCTTTAGACTTCTAGCATTTTTAAAATATAGTTTTTAATTTAGTTTGTTGGTTTATAAATTTTTTTTCTTAACATCATACATTGCACATGCTGAAAAAGGCCATTTTTAGGTATAAATTGGCTCATAACGTTTTACCAATAGTTTAAATCAGAAAAATAACTACAAAAATGAAATCTACGTGTTCTATTTAGGCTATAAAATGTTTTAAAACTTGTATTTACTGTTAAATTGGTCAAATCAAATTTTGGTACACATATGGAACTTGTACCCGATCAATAAGTAAAATAGGCTTGATCAATAAGTAAAATAGGCTTATCAAACTTGTATACTCTAAATCGGACATGTAGGCATCATTTTGAGGTTATTTTTACAATTAAAATCTCCTGTAAAAAGTAATGAGCCCTTTTAAGGACGAAATTGCCATTTTTTTTTATGTACAATCCACCTGTGCACTACCCCCTCCCCAGGATTTTAACTGGTTATCATTCAAAAATGGTAGATACTGCAAAAATTTTTAACTACATTTAGAGCCACCGGACTCTGGGAAATCCGAAAATAATATTTTAAAGTTGTTTAAGCAAACATAAATTGTACAGACTTGTGCACGGTTAGGAAATGCCCCTTCCAGCTTTATTCGAGAATTCCCATTTTTTTTGCGCCATTTTTTTCTATAATGACGCCATCATCGCGAAATTTTTGAAGTTTTGTCTATTTTAATACATTTTTATCCATTTTTAACCTATTTTACTTTATTTTTGCCTTTTTTTATTCCTGTTTTTACCTTTTCCCTTTTTTTCTTTTTTTCTCATTTTTCCTATTTTTTTCTGCTCTGTTCGCCACCACAATTTATTGCCTCCCCCTGTTTCAAAAAAGAGGCCCCCTCCCCTCCCCTAATTTGGAATTCCCCCCCCCCTAATAAAACCCTGGGGAGGGGGGTAGTGGACAGGTCTGATTGTACAAATCAAAAATGGCAATTTTGGACTTAAATGGCCTCATTACTTTTTACAGGAGGTTTTAATTGTAAAAATAACCTCAAAATAATGTCTACACGTCCGATTTGGGGTATACAAGTTTGATAAGCCTATTTTACATATTGATCCCTCAAACAATACAAGTTCCATACATGTACCAAATTTTGATTTGACCGATTCAAAACTAATTACAAATTGTAAAACACATTTATAGCATAAATCAAACACATAGACCTCATTTTTGTGGTTATTTTTCGAATTTTAGTTTCTAAAAAAAAGTTATGAGCCACTATGTACCCAGAGATTGCCCTTTTTTGGCATGTACAATTTATGTTATTACAAATTTTTTTTATTAAGCCTTTAATCAAATTATTATTATTTTTTTCGTATTAGCAACTGTCTGGCAGTTACAAATATACTTTTATTTTTTCCATGATAACTACCAATGTTTTATAATCACCGTCTAAATACCTATCAAATTTCAGTTGTGAAAAAATTTACATTTTTTAAAAACAACTTATTTTAATAAAAATCAATTATATTACAATTTTGTTTGATTTTTAGGTTTTGTTTAGACTTAGGCACAATAAATCGGTGAAAAACTAAATTTAAATTGACGTTTAAAGCCAAAAAAAATTTGTTGTGCATGCTTTTGGTGTTCAATGTGACTTTTGATTTTTCATTTTTTTTTGGTAACTTTTTGAATTTTTTAGACTTCTAGCATTGTTAAAACATAGTTTTTAATTTAGTTTGTAGGTTTATAAAATTTTTTCTTAACATCATACATTGCACATCCTGAAAAAGGCCATTTTTTGGGTCTGAATTGGCTCATAACTTTTTACCATTAGCAAAAATAACCTCAAACATGAGGTATACATGATCTATTTAGACTATAAAACTTTTTTACAACTGATATTTACTTTTGGATCGGTCAAATTGAATTTTGGTACACCTATGAAACTTGTACCTTTTATTTATGCTATTTTTTTCTGTAAAACGTACAAGTCTTTGTTGGGTTTTCTAATTCTTGAAGTTGTTAATTTATTGATGTTCCGTTCCAGCATCTAAATATTACTATCTCAATATCACTATGACAGTTGGCGCTTAATGGCCATTTTTGAGGTGGGTGCAAGTCCCGTTCTGTGCCAATTATCCGTTTGACCGGGTACAAGTTCCATATGTGTACCAAATTTTGATTTGGCCGATTCAAAAGTAATAACAAATTGTAAAACATCTTTATAGCATAAATCAAACATGTAGACCTCATTTTTTTAGTTATTTTTAAATTTGAGTTTCTGAAAAAAATTATGAGCCACAATGTACCTAAAAACTGTCCTTTTTTGGCATGTAGGGTAACTGACACTTTAACTATCTTACTGTCAAGTAACTGACACTTGACCCAACACTTTAACTTATGCTATATTTCACAATATGTCAATCAATTTTTTAAAAAAATATTTACTATTATTATATTTTTATTTCATTTTGTTTAAGTGCGTTTTTGTTCGGCCCGTTGGTTACAGTACTAAATTTTCGAATTTTTATTTGTTTTCACTACTTTTTATTAATGCATCTATTTATATCTTTTAAATTATTTTATAATTTTTACACATTTCGGTATTTTCAGCTTTCGTACCAGTTAACTTTTTACTTTGAATTATGAATGCCTTTTTGTGATGAAAAAAATGTTCGAAATTTTTTTTAATTGTTCCATAATTCTTATTTTGTGCTAATTTTAACTTTCTGTTTATTCAAGTTATAGGTATTGTACACAAAGTACCCATGCAATTGTGTTTGTCAAGCGTGGTCAACGCAGTAATGTGTCCTGAAAATATTTCCAGAGAATTTTTTATGCGTTATCTTAAGACTTGCTTTGAAATAAATTATATTGATATAAACCTATTAAAAGACTAAGGTTATAATGTTTTATTTTGGTTGTATTAAATTACCTTTAAGACACAAAATTTAAATCTTTGCATGATTTGCATTTTTTCTAGGCTCCTCATAAACTGGTCGCGGTAAATCTTTGGCCTCCCTGCTAAGCGCCTTCAGCTGTAAGCGTGTCTTCAGGTGGATTTTGTTATATCTGAATGCTTCCAACATTAGTCATTGCATTGCAATTCATATTTTCATTGTTTTTGATAAAATTCTAATTAAGATTAAGATTATAACAACCTGCATTCGACAATTACAGACAGTTAATCGTTTAGTCAATAACTGGGTGTATGTATTAAAAAAAAAAATTTTTTTAGTGTTCTCAGCTTAGTGCAAAACACTTGAGTCTAGGTCACACCGGGCTGAATTAGAGACAACGTGTTCGATCTTTTTCTAATTTATTTGGTAGATTGTTTACCAAAATATTTGGTGTATTCTCAACTCAAAAAACTATTTGGTAACTTTTACCGAATATTTGGTAAGAGTTACAAAATATTTTGGTAACTTTTACCAAATATTTGTAAAAAGGTACCAAAATATTTTTTTGAGTTAAAAGAATGTACCAAATATTTGGTAAACAATCTACCAAATGAAATCAGAGAGCACTTTTTCATTACGGCGTGAACGTGTTGAGATGTGAACGTGATGATAGATTCGGTTGAACCAGCCTTTCTTTTATTACAAAGCTACAGGGATCATGCAATCAATCGTATTTTTAAAATTTTTTTGTAGTTATTAGTTTAATAAAAGGAGTTATTTTTGTAAAAAATGTAATTTCAGAAAGTTTTTTTTCCCAATTCAGTTTTTTTTGATATCTTATTCCCTAGTTGTTAACTAAAGTGGCAGATTTTTTTTATGTTGAGTGCTGTACGGTAATCCTGTAATAATATCAGATTTTTGTGGTTAAAATACGTGTCACGTAAGGCATTATTTAAAAAAAATTTTAAAGGTTAAAAGGTCTTGCGAAATAAAAAACAGTTTAGTACTAGAAAATTAAGCTGTTACTTCCGTCCCTTTTCGTTTAACCGCTTTTTGAACAAAAAAGTAAGGATGATAAAATAAGGGGGTTGAGTCAGGGTTTCATAGATCCGTTAAATCATTGAAGCAATTTTCAGCGTGCAAGAAGATTGATAGGACACAAGGTTTAATTTAGAGAATTTAGTTTCGGTGAATTTAATTTGACAGTTACTACAGACCTGTTAGATCGCCATGACGAAATTACAAAGCGATGGAGTGATCTGCGTCTGCGTCCGCCCTTTTTTTCCAGCCCCCTTTTCGATTACGTCGCAAGAGCTAGCTGTTCTTTAGTGCCTAAAACAGGGTCAGTAAAGGGGAAATAAAAGGGGAGGAGTCTTCTAAACAATCCTGATCCCAGTATTAGGTCATCAGTCCTTAAATCGTGCATGTCCGTTTGGTGAAATTTCCTTAAATGATAGGACAGATCTGTTAACGAAATCAGTTTTTTTGATTTTAATTCGCAACACCTGGCGCGGCGAGTTTTTAACTTTGTATATGCATCACTTCGGCGATCTTTAATTGCGGTTTTGGCGAATCATTGTTGCCACTTAAATTGAAAAACAAAACGAAACGGAATCACTGATTTGTACACTTCCGTCGTAGGACCAATTTAAGATAACAAGTGCAAAATTAACTTTTGCATTGACAAAAAACAGTTTTTTCTAACTTTGAACTCTTTGTGAACTTACGTTCGCAAAGAGTTCAAAGCTAAAAAAACTGTTTTATGTCAATGCAAAAGTTAATTTTGCACTTGTTATCTTAAATTGGTCCTATAAAAACGGAAGTGTTTACAAATCAGTGATTCCGTTTGGTTTGTTTTTCCAATTTAAGTGGCAAGCAATGATTAAAAAACCGCGCCAAAACCGCAATTAAAGATCGCCAATAATGCATATACAAAGTTAAAAACTCGCCGCGCCAGGGTGTTGCAAATTAAAATAGAGGGAAAACTGGTAGTAACAGATCTGTCCTATCATTTAAGGAAATTTCACCGAGAAAAACGGACGATTTAAATACACGATTTAAGGACTGATGACCTAATACTGGGATCAGGGATTGTTTAGAAGACTCCTCCCCTTTTATTTCCCCTTTACTGACCCTGTTAGGCACTCAAGCGGCTGACTCTTGCGACGTAATCGAAAAGGGGGCTGGAAAAAAAGGGCGGACACAGACGCAGATCACTCCATCGCTTTGTAATTTCGTAATAGCAATCTAACAGGTCTGTAGTAACTGCTAAAGTAAATTAAACTAAACTAAATTTGCTAAATTAAACCTTGTGTCCTATCAATCTTCTTGCACGCTGAAAATTGCTTCAATGATTTAACGGATCTATGAAACCCTGACTCAACCCCCTTAGTTTATCATCCTTACTTTTTGTTCAAAAAGCGGTAAGACGAAAAGGGACGGAAGTAACAGCTTAATTTTCTAGTACTAAACTGTTACTTATTTCGCAAGACCTTTAACCTTTAAAATTTTTTTTTAAATAATGCCTTACGTGACACGTATTTAACCACAAAAATCTGATATTATTACAGGATTACCGTACAGCACTCGACATAAAAAAAATCTGCCACTTTAGTTAACAACTAGGGATCAAGATGCGAAAAAAACTGAATTGGGAAAAAAACTTTCTGAAATTACATTTTTTTTTTTACAAAAATAACTCCTTTATTAAACTAATAACTACAAAAAAATTTTAAAAATACGATTGATTGCATGATCCCTGTAGCTTTGTAATAAAAGAAAGGCTGGTTCAAACCGAATCTATCATCACGTTCACGTACCAACACGTTCACGCCGTAATGAAAAGTGCTCTCTGATTTCATTTGGTAGATTGTTTACCAAATATTTGGTACATTCTTAACTCAAAAAATATTTTGGTACCTTTTTACAAATATTTGGTAGAAGTTACCAAATATTTTGTAACTCTTACCAAATATTCGGTAAAAGTTACCAAATAGTTTTTGAGTTGAGAATGCACCAAATATTTGGTAAACAATCTACCAAATAAATTGAGAGAGGGTGGACACGTTGTCACTAGTCAGTCCGGTGTGACCTAGACTCAAGTGTTTTGCACTAAGCTAAGAACACGTTTGTTTGTTTGTTTGTTAGTCGTGCACCCAGTTATCGAGTAAACGATTAACTGTCTGTAATTGTCGAATGCAGGTTGTTATAATCTTAATCTTAATTAGAATTATATCAAAAACAATAGAAATATGTTTTGCAATGCAATGAAGTATGTTAGAAACATTGAGGTATAACAAGATCCACCTGAAGACACGCTTACAGCTGAAGGCGCTTAGCAGGAGGCCAAGGATTTACCGCAACCATTTTATGAATAACCTGGAGTAATTGCAAATCATGCAAAGAGTTAAATTTTGTGTCACCAAGGTAATTTAATACAACCAAATAAAACATTATAACCTTAGTCTTTTAATAGGTTTATATCAATATATTTTATTTCAAAGCAAGTCTTAAGATAACGCATAAAAAATTCTCTGGAAATATTTTGACACACAATTACTGCATTGACCACGCTTGACAAAAAACACGATCCATGGGTACTTTGTGTACAATTGCCTATAATTTTGAATAAACAGAAAGCACAAAATTAGCACAAAATAAAATTATGGAACAAAAAAGTAAAAAAAATTTCGAACATTTTTTTAAGTCGCAAAGACATAATAATCGAGTAGAAAAAGGGCTAACTGGTACAAAAGCTGAAAATACCGAAAAATGTAAAACATATAAAATAATTTAAAAGAATTTTAGAAATAGATAGATAATAAAAAGTAGTGAAAACAAATAAAAATTCCAAAATTAGGTACTGTAACCAACGAGCAAACAGAAACGCACTTAAACAAAATAAAATAAAAATATAATAATAGTAAATATTTTTTTTTAAAAATTGATTAGAAAAATTTCGGCCTATATATATGCTCGGTTATGGCGTAGTTAAAGTGTTAGATACCCAAGTGTCAGTTACTTGTCAGTAAGATAGTTAAAGTGTCAGTTACCCTACATGCCAAAAAAGGACAGTTTTTAGGTACATTGTGGCTCATAATTTTTTTCAGAAACTCAAATTTAAAAATAACTACAAAAATGAGGTCTACATGTTTGATTTATGCTATAAAGATGTTTTACAATTTGTTATTACTTTTGAATCGGCCAAATCAAAATTTGGTACACATATGGAACTTGTACCCGGTCAAACGGATAATTGGCACAGAACGGGACTTGCACCCACCTCAAAAATGGCCATTAAGCGCCAACTGTCATAGTGATATTGAGATAGTAATATTTAGATGCTGGAACGGAACATCAATAAATTAACAACTTCAAGAATTAGAAAACCCAACAAAAGACTTGTACGTTTTACAGAAAAAAATAGCATAAATAAAAGGTACAAGTTTCATAGGTGTACCAGTTCAGTTTGTTATGCATTGCAAAAGTAAATATCAGTTGTAAAAAAGTTTTATAGTCTAAATAGATCATGTATATGTTTGAGGTTATTTTTGCTAATGGTAAAAAGTTATGAGCCAATTCAGACCCAAAAAATGGCCTTTTTCAGGATGTGCAATGTATGATGTTAAGAAAAAATTTTATAAACCTACAAACTAAATTAAAAACTATGTTTTAACAATGCTAGAAGTCTAGAAAAAATTCAAAAAGTTACCAAAAAAAATGAAAAATCAAAAAAGTCACATTGAACACCAAAAGCATGTAAACAACAAATTTTTTTTGGCTTTAAACGTCAATTTAAATTTAGTTTTTCACCGATTTATTGTGCCTAAGTCTAAACAAAACCTAAAAATCAAACAAAATTGTAATATAATCTGATTTTTATTAAAATAAGTTGTTTTTAAAAAATGTAAAATTTTTTTCACAACTGAAATTTGATAGGTATTTAGACGGTGATTATAAAACATTGTTAGTTATCATGGAAAAAAATAAAAGTATATTTGTTTTAGCCAGACAGTTGCTAATACGAAAAAAATAATAATTCGATTAAAGGGTTAATAAAAAAATTTGTAATAACATAAATTGTACATGCCAAAAAAGGGCAATCTCTGGGTACATAGTGGCTCATAACTTTTTTAGAAACTAAAATTCGAAAAATAACCACAAAAATGAGGTCTATGTGTTTGATTTGATGCTGATAAATGTGTTTTACTAAATTTGTAAATTAGTTTTGAATCGGTCAAATCAAAATTCGGTACATGTATGGTAACTTGTATTGTTTGAGGGGATCAATATGTAAAATAGGCTTATCAAACTTGTGATACCCCAAATCGGACGTGTAGACATTATTTTGAGGTTATTTTTACAATTAAAACCTCTTGTAAAAAGTAATGGTAGGCCATTTAAGTTCTAAAATTGCCATTTTTGATTTGTACAATCAGACCTGTCCACCACCCCTCCCCAGGGTTTTATTAGGGGGAATTCCAAATTAAGGGGAGGGGGCGGGAATTTTTTTAAACAAGGGGGGGGGGAAATTTTAAACCTGGTGGCGAACAGAGCAGAAAAAAAATAGAAAAAGGAGAAAAAGAAAAAAGGGAAAAGGTAAAAACAGGAGGAAAAAAGGGCAAAAATAAGTAAAATAGGTTAAATGGATAAAAATGTATTAAAATAGACAAAACTTCAAAATTTCGCGATGATGGCGTCATTATAGAAAAATGGCGCAAAAAAAATGGGAATTCTCGAGAAAAAGTGGAAGGGGCATTTCCTAACCGCTAGAAGTCTGTAACAATTGACGTTTGCTTAAATAACTTTAATATTTTTCGGATTGTTTCAGAAATTGACTGGCTCTAAAATGTAGTTAAAAATTTTTGTATTATCTACTATTTTTGAATGATAACCAGTTAAAATCCTGGGGAGGGGTAGTGCACAGGTCTCATTGTACATAAAAAATGGCAATTTCGTCCTTAAAAAAGGGCTCATTAATTCACAGGAAGATTAACGTCAAAAATAACCTCAAAATGATGCCTACATGTCTGATTTAGAGATACAAGTTTTGATAAGCCTATTATGCATTGATCAAGCCTATTTCACTTATTGATCGGGTACAAGTTCCATATACGTGTTCCAAAATTTGATTTGACCAATTCAAAAGTAAATACAAGGTGTAAAATATTTTTATAGTGTAAATAGAACACATAGACCTAATTTTTTGTGGTTATTTTTTAAATTTAAACTATTGGTTAAAAGTAATGAGCCAATTTATAACCAAAAAATGGCCTTTTTCAACATGGGCAGCTTATGATGTCAAAAATATTTTGTAAACCAAAAAACTAAATTAGAAACTATGTTATAACAATGCTAGAAGTCTAAAAAAACTCAAAATTTTTAAAAAAAAATTTGAAATTCACATGGACCACAATATTTGTTTGGCTTTACATGCTAAATTAAACTTAGTTTTTCACAGAATTATTGTTACTAAGCCTGAGCAAAACCTAAAAATTAAACGAAATTGTAATATAATTGATTATTATTAAAATAAGTTGTTTTTCATAAATGTGAATTTTTTCCCAACTAAAATTTGATGGTTATTGAACGGCGAATTATAAAAAAACATTGGTAATTATCATCATAGGTCACCGAAGGGGTAGGGGGGTTATCTTACGGCCTCTGTACCACCCCCTAAGGCCCATTTTTGACCCTTCCCCCAATCGACCCCTTGAACCCTGACCCCCCCCCTAAGGCCCATTTTTGACCCCCTGATGAGACAATTCCAAAATGCTTAAATGGTCAAATTTCGTCAAAAAATTGTCAATTTGGTCAAAAAAACACCCGGGTGTGACCACCCCGCTTTTTTTCAAAAAAAACACCGGGACCCCTGGAGGTCAAAAACCTCCACACCCCGGGGCGACCCCTGAGCCGTCGAAGGTCGGTGACCTATGGTTATCACTGAAAAATAAAAGTCTATTGTAACTGCCAGACAGTTGCTAATATGAAAAATAATATTAATTGATTAAAAGGTTAATAAAAAAAATTTGTAATAACATAAATTGTACATGCCAAAAAGGGCATTTTTTGGGTCCATAGTGGCTCATAACTTTTTCAGAAAGTCAAATTGGTAAAAATAACCACAAAAAATGAGAGTCTCACCGTTCTAGTTATGCTATAAGAGATGTTTTACAAATCGTTATTACTTTTGAGCCGGTTAAATCAAAATTCGGTACAGGTATGGAACTCCTTACCCGGTCAAACTGATAATTGGCATAGGCCGGGACCAGCACCCACCTCCAAAATGGCTATTAAGCGCCAACTGTCTATAGTGATATTGGGATAACAATATTTAGATGCGGGAATGGAACATCAATAATTTAACAACTTCAAGAATTAGTAGAATACCCTATAAAGACTTGTACGTTTTACAGAAAAAATAGAATAAATAAAGGGTACAAGTTTCATACCTGTACCAAAATTCGATTTGACCGATACAAAAGTAAATAGTACAAGTTGCAAAACATTTTTATACTTATACTTATATAGAACACCGAACACGTAGACCTCATTTTTGTGGTTATTTGAAGATATAAGCTAGTGGTAAAAAGTTATGAGCCAATTTATACACAAAAAATGGCCTTTTTCAGCATGTGCAATTTATAAGGGAAAAAATTTGTAAACTAACAAACTAAATTAAAAACTATGTTTTAACAATGCTAGAAGTCGGAAGAACTCAAAAATTTAAAAAAAAATTGAAAATTAGAAAGTCACATGGACCACTAAAAACATGGGCAATAAAATTTTTTTGGCTTTAAACGCTAACTTAAACTTAGTTTTTCACCGATTTATTGTTCCTAAGCCTAAGCAAAACCTAAAAAAAACAAACAAAATTGAAATATAATTGATTTTTATTAAAATAAGTTATTTTTCAAATTTTTTCACAACTAAAATTTGATAGGTATTTGAACGGTTATTATAAAGCATTGGTTGTTACCATGAAAAAAATAAAAGTATATTTGTAACTGCCAGACACTTAGTAATACGAAAAATAATATTAATTTGATTAAAGGTCTAACAAAAAAATTTCCTTAATAACATAAATTGTACATTCCAAAAAGGGTTATTTTTGGGTACGAATTGGTTCATAACTTTTTTCAAAAGCTTAAATTCGGAAAATAACACAAAAATGAGGTCTACGCGTTCGATTTAGGCCATAAAAATGTTTTACAATTTGTAATTACTTTTGAATCGAATTTTGAATCAATACTTTTGGTACACGTATGAAACCTTAACCGAAATAAAATAGGAAAATTTACCTTTTAAAATTAAGCGGTATTTTTTTTCAAATATCCTCCAGTAAATAATTTTAAAACATTTAAAAAATAATCATTAAAACAAAATAAAATTACAAATTATAATCTCTGAAAAAAACAAGGAAACTCAAAATCACTTGACAATTTTTACTCGATTTGCAGAATTTTTTAATAAATTGCAAGCACGTTTTTCTAAGCTTGAGCAAAACATAATTAAATACTTCATGCAAAGTTTTGCTTGGTTTTTAGTTTATGGTTAAGGCGGTTTTGATTTTAAAAAATTGTATCGAGTAAAATTTATCGAGAGACAAGAGTTTTCCAAAAACAACTTGATTTTTTTGTCACAAAACAAGATATGTTCGGAAACACCAGCCGCCAAAGTTGATTTCTGCTTCAAAACCTTCATTTTCTGTATTCTGATTGGCTGATATCAGCGACCTAAGATTCTCGTGATTTGAGTGGTTACTTCATGGGGGGTCTTTTTTACACCAACGAGCAACTGTTGCAGCCACGTTGAGTTTACTTTTAGTTGTTGAAATGGGAATAAAAAAATGAGCTGGATGGGCAAAAGTGTAAAATTATAGCTTATTTTGTCCATTTGGTGTCG
>JASAMX010021184.1:0-11709 GCA_030248175.1 Microlaimidae sp. YZB2_3 | reverse complement strand
CGATGTTGAAGAAGAATAAGAAGAAGAAGAAGAAGAAGAAAAAGAAGAAGAAGAAGAAGAAGGTTCTGAATTCCAAAATTTATCCACGTTTTCTAATAATGGTTGGAACGGCGCCGCGGGGCTATTTCGCCCCGTGGCGCTCCCACGCCACCCATGCTTTCATTTTATTCCTAGTTGAGCTGTCTAAGTGTGCATTTGGTATTCCCCATTCGACTTTTATCTGTGAATGGGCAGACAAATTTAATTAAAAATAAACATTTCGCATAAATCAGGATACGTAAGGCTGATGTTACTTGGCACTAACTGCGCAACCAAATACTACATATTAAAAGTCCCTAATACAATAAAATACTACAATATATTGTTATTTTTTACCTCTCATGGCCCACAAAATTTACATATCCATTATATCTCACCAGTGCCCATTCTCTGTTGATGTGCAAATAGTCCCATCCCAAAGTGTGCACGTATTGCAATGCCAACTTCCACATGAGGTAGTTATTTACGACTCTAAATAGGTTTTAAAATTTTTACTATTAAGAACACGAAATTTTCATATAAACTTTATAAAGTATAATCGAGATGAGCTCCCATTAGGGTTTTAATTTTAAGTAGTTTCCAACCGTGAACAAACACTTTTGAAAAATACAACAAATTTTAAGAAAACATTTTAAGAAATAATAATTTACTATAGTTAAATGATCATGGCTGACATCGTAAAACTGTGGGTGGACTGAACAGAACCAAGAATGCATAAGAGTAAATAAATGTTTGACTGTGTTTTAAACAATTATTCTATTCTAATTATATGCTAAACAATTCAAATTTAGATTTTTTTAACATGTAAAAATAAAAAAAAATTTCAATACGGAATTTGTCCACATAATACTGTCGAATGATTCAAATTATTTAAAATATTCACGTTTTAAAATATAGAATAGTTTATACGTCAAATTCCACAAAAAAACCAGCAGTATTTGACAAGGTGCAGGGTGCTAGCTACAAGCAAGGAACTTGAAGCCATTGGAAATTTTTGAGAACTTGGAGCCATGAGCAATGGGATCTTTGTGCTTTGAAGAAAAAATAGTTTGGAGTGAGATTTAGGATTTGCTTAGGCTTAGGTAACAGTTTTAGCGATTTTTACTTTCGGCTTCACGTTCCCAACTTACAGCTCCAAGTTCCCTCGGCTCCATCGACCTTAACTCTTTGACAACGTTATGTGGAAAAAAAAATTAACTCAAATTTTTGCGTTCGCCGTTTTTTATTTGCAAAACCGCGGTTAACATGGTGGAATAATAGACAGTATTACGTAAAACAAATTTCAAAAAAATTATTACCTAGGTAAATTAATAGATTTTTTTACATTATAAAATATTTACTCTGTTGCTTAACATATATTTAGAACTGTTAGACAGTAGACACACAGTAGTTAGACATTTTTTTCTTAGCATTCTTCACAGTAGGAAGAATAAATAAGAGTAGAGAATGCCCGACTGTGTGTTAAACAGTTTTTCAAATTATAGGTAGATTATTACACGTTGTTGATTTTTTTATCATGTAAAAACTCTATTACGACCTGTGAAATATTCCACAGTTTGTCAAATAATCTACATGATAATTTTTCTACGTAATACTGTAGATTATTCTACATTTTAACCGCGAATTGACAAACAAAAAAACTGCGAGCGTAAAACTCTTTGATGATGTTTTTTTACGTAATGTTGTCAAATATTTAACATTTTGTGTTGAATCCAACGTATAAATTATTTTACACGTTAAAACGTCAAATATTTCGAATAGTTTGAATTATTCGACAGTAATATAGTATTATATATTTTTGGTACTATGTAGAAAAATTTCTTGTATGGATCTTGCGTTTGCAATTTTTTATTTTGCAAAGTTCGAACTGCAAATAAAGCTATGAACGTAAAATACTCAGATGAGGTTTTTTCCATGTAATATTGTCAAATATTCTAGGTTTTTGGTTGCACTGGATGTACAAATGATTTTATATTGTAACACGTGGAATATTTTGACTAATTTGAATTATTTGACAGTGTATTATGTAGAAAAATTTCATTTGTGAGTTTTGCGTTCGCAAATTTATATTTCTACATAATAAAACATCTACATTTGGATTGCTTAACATATAATCAAAAATATATAATAAAGGAAAAATGAGACACTTAGAACAAACTGCTTGTAAAAAAAGGTCCCATTTAAATGGGACCTGGGCGCGCGTTCTGACGCGCGGTTAAAAGTCACCCCGGGTTAAAGGAGCACTGTTACAAATCAAATTTCTATAACGCCCGAACCGGACTGCTCCTTTAATACCAAACCTACCTAACTCAACTTTGGTATTTAGAGTGCTCCACTACAAGGCTACAACATTTTTAAATTTCAGCTGAATTGGTTCAGTATTAAAGGAGCAGTGCCGTTCGGGCGTTATAGGAATTTGATTTGTGACAGTGCTCCTTTAACTTTTTTTTACGTGCTTAAGGATGAGTGAAAAATCAATTTTACCTAGGTAAAAGTCGGGTTAAACTTTTTCTATTGTTTTAAGAATAAGAATTTATCCAACTCGAGAGGTGGTTAAATATTTTCTCCCGTAGGATTAATTTAATAAAAAATAAAATACGCGCATTGATTAAATTTTTTATTTTGCGCGAGGTGGTTTTGCGGTGCGAGAAAAAAAATTTTAAAAAAAATTCATTGCAATCATTTTCTGTCCCATATGCGGCAGGTTTATTTATTAACAAACTATATTTATTTTTTTTATTTTCGTTGATATGGATTTAGCGGGGTAAACATAAGGGTTTCTTCAGAATGCGACCCCTGGTCCCATTTAAACGGGACTTCGCGATTTTGGTCCCATTTATATGGGATCCCATTTAAATGGGATCCCATTTAAATGGGACTTATTTAAATGGGATTCCATTTAAATGGGACCAAAATCCAAAGGTCCCATTTAAATGGGATCAGGTCCCATTTAAATAGGACCGTTTTTTACAAGCAGTTTGTTCTAAGTGTCTCATTTTTCCTTTATTATATATTTTTGATATAATTACCTCAATAAAGACCAATTCTTTAACACTCAGTCGGACATTCTCTGGTTTTATGCATGATTGACAGTACCAATGAAAATTCTGCGGTTATGACGTTTAAAAAAATAATTGGAATGCCAATTTTTTTTTAATCTCAACTTTTTTCAAAATATACAAAAAGTTGTAATTTTTTGCTAACAAACCTTCGTTCCAGTATTTATGGTCCACATTGACTAATTCGATAAATAATTGTTGACTTAAAGGTACTCAATTTTGAATCTATTGTTTTTGCTCAAAATTGTTTATTGAGTTCAGGTACGTTTAAATTGTTCACAAAAATTTGTAAGAAATTATAATAAACAAAAAAAATTTAAAAAATTTTGTTACCTGTTGATTAAAAATGCTACAAAAATAATAATTTTGCACCAATACTTTGACGATAAGGTACCTTTTATAGTTTACCTCATAGGAAGAAATTCGTGAAGCATCGAATCTATATTTGTCATATATTTTTGATATGGGGCATTTACAACAGTCGCAGGGGAAAGACCGATTCCAGAATATTTTGAATTTATCAAACCAAACCATGATATCTAAACAATTGATGAGCTAATATGAGAAATATCTTAAGTATGTTATGGTACGGGGTTTTTAGAATCGCAAGCAGAGAATTTGGAGCCATCGAAAATTTTTGAGAACTTGGTGCCACAAGCAATGGGAACTTGAAGCCTTTTTGAAAAAATTAGTTTGGGTTTAGATTTAAGTTTCGCTAAGGCTTAGGTAAACTTTTTCGCGATTTTTATTTACGGCTTCAACATACGACCTGCATACTGAAGGTCCTTGGATTGAATTCCGACTGAGACACGCAACATTGTAATAAAACTGATGTTTGTTATAAGTAGCATTTGGTTGCTCAGTTAGTTAGTGCTGTATAACATTGGATTTGCGTATCCTACTTTATGTGAAATAATTAAACTCTAAATTTTAACTTTCAATTTTAAATAAAAAAGTTGCTTCTGCTAAGGTTTAGGTTTATTCTGCTTAGGTTTAGGTTTAGGTTTTAGGTTTAGGAAATTTTAAACTACTTTAAAAAATTATAATTTAAAAAACAAAAATTAAAATACAAAAATGATAATCGACAAGTTAAAATTAATCTAAAATACACTGTACACAACAAACAAAATATATAACACTTAAAAACATTAAAAATAAGCGAAAAAGCAGCATCGCATGCAGTTTTTACGTCGAAATTTTAAAAGTCAGTACTTTTGTAAACCTTAAAAAGTAAAAGTATTGTGTAGCTATTGTTTACATCTTACAGAGAATAATGTTCCAATAAAAGACATACAATAATTTATTTTTACCGTTTTGCCATATTTTTGGTCCAAAGTGGCGATTGGAACGTGGGATTTCGAGTAACTTTTGACGGGTGGTGCGTTTTCAGTAAACTGAAAAAAAAACGAAAATAGAAAGTTAAAAAATAATAAATTTTATTAAGCAATCAAAATTTATAAAAATTCGACGTTAAATTTTGATTTGCTAATATTAGTGGGGTTTATTGTTTTGATTTCATTGGTTATTACATATCTCCTTTTTTTATTCTCTGAACCAACAAGCCAGCCTTATTTGGTATATTTAGTGACATGTAGTTGTAACTATTAAATTAAGCTTAGGTTTTATTTTTAAATTTACTTAATTTTTTTTAGTATTTGTTTATCTTATTCTAATTTCCACCACAACCTTCCGCATCAAATCGGCATACGTAATCATCACACCATCGTTTTTTACGATTTTTATATTTTTTATCTATTTTTTAAAATTTATTGGAAAATTTATTTGGTTGCAAAATTTATTGGAACGCCTTGTTTTACCGTATTCACATATAAAAAACTATAATTAATAAATCAATGACTAACTAACTTACTAAATAATCAAAAAAACTAACTTACATTTACAATCAATTTTTCCACCAGGAAAACATCGCTAACCACGGTGTCTAACAGGATCGCGGCGGGACTTGCTCCTCCTGCATCCTTCCACAACAGAGTCACGTACTTTCGTATAAAATTCTCATAGGCAGTGCGCTGCAATTTCTAAAAAACAAATAACTATTAGACGACTTTGGAGCACCGGTATTGCTGAATAGTACAAGTACTATACGTGTACCAATTATCGATTTGACTAATCCAAAAACAAAATACACATATATTTCATCTTTATATCCAAAACCGAACACGCAAAACATGAATCATCTACACATTTACGCAAAATGCGCAATGCATTATGGGATTTGCAGCGGCGTTTAAATTAGTAGCAGTGCGCCTAAAAAATTAGTACTATTTTTTGCAAAATGCTTTCGTTGAGAACTTTTTCTTGTAAACTAAAATGAAAAAACGATTTTTTGCTTTTTTTTGGTTCTCTTTAGCTTCTCGGTATAATATTCAGAATTTTTTTATTTCAACATCGCTTAATTTGAATTTTTTGTCACCTTCAATGTGGAGCAACGCTATTAATGTTAGTGTTGGCTTTCATTAAAATAAAATAAATAAACAGTTTAAACCGTATTTAACCATATTTTTAATTAAAATTTGTTTTGATGCATTATGCATTATGCGCAATTGTGAATTTGCACTATTATGCAATCCGCATAGTGCATTTTGCATTGTGCGTAAATGTGAACGGGCCTTAAACCTCAATTTTAAGGTTATTTTGGATTGTTATTATTAATTGTAATTGTTAATTAATTGATTGCTATTATTAATTGCTATTATCATTAATCTATTAAAATTATCATTGATTATTTGTAACAACTTATTTAGTTTTTTTAAGAAATAAAATTTTACTTTCACTTCAATTTTCCAGTTTAAAACTTGAAAATACTCGTGGTTCTAGTAGTAAAAAAGAAAAAAAACACATTAGTTCCTTGTTTTCTTATTTGACTTGCATAAAATCAGTTATTTGAATTAATTTGGTTCTCCACAAGTATTTATATTTACCGAATGAGTATCCTCGTGCATGTAGTAGTATGCATACATTCCAGGAGTTGAAGGCTTTATCTAAACTATAGTGCACAACTAAACTTTTTGCAAATTATAATTTCTAAATTAAATGAACTCAAAAAATTTTAAGTACACAATATAATTGTTTGTCAGTATTTAATTAGCTTTCTGTAGACAGCTTATTAGTCGAATTGATTGATACAAAACTTTTAGATTACGTCACTAATAAATGACAAAATATTGCCTTTATACTTGATAAATACAAAGGGGCTTTAATAACATACAGACAATAGATAACTTTTATTTAAACATTAATAACAGTTATGTAGCTTTTTAAAATTTATTTTATTTTGGCTCCAAAATCAAATATTCCCCATTAACACAATTTTGTTTAACTGATCCACAATTGAGAAATCACCTTTGAACGTAAAGAAATTACTTTTGAACTGACTACCAAACGAAATTATTTATATTATTGTATCCAAAGGTGTGTTACTCACAATATGTTTTTTTATATTAAATCATTCCAATCAAACACTCGAAATGGGTTATTTTGAATAATGTACTAAATCACGTTGCATATTATAAATGGTTTTAAAATTTAAATTCTTGCAAAGACATTCAGGATGGAATCGTTTACGGAACCACACCTTTAATATTTTACTTACACATATTTTTTAAACTTGAGTGACATACTTTATTTTTTTCCTCATATACTATTACCAAGTGTACTTTTCTTCTCTTTTTTTTAATTAATAAAGTAAGTGTACTTAAAAGACAAGTTTTGTCATTCTTTATGTTTCGTCTTCTTTTTTATATAGATTTTTTTAGACATAGCTCACTGATAATCTTGTCCATTACGTGTTTATTTTATCTATTATTTAATGATCAGATAACAGAACTATGGATAACTCAATTCTGTTGTTCAATTTAATTTTCTTATCTTATCTTATCTTATCTTACTTTGTCTTATTTTATCTTATCTTATTTTATCTTATCTTATCTTATCTTATCTTATCTTATCTTATCTTATCTTATCTTATCATATCATATCTTATTTTATCTTATCTTATCTTATCTTATTTTATCTTATCTTATCTTATCTAATCTCATCTTATGTTATTTTATGTTTGAGCGCAATAATTTATATTCTCATTCATACCATTTAATAATAAAAAAACCGGCCTACCTGTATTACATACTGCTTCATTTCCAATCCCGGTTTGGTTTCCAAGTTTACCGAGATACTGTAAAAAGCGTCCACGTTGAAAAGCGTGTGCAGCCATTGCAAAGCTTTGTTAAATTGAGAATTTGTCCAACTGTTCTCATTAAATGTCATTATTGCATACCAACCACCTAAATTTAAAAGAAGGGTATTCTGAATAAATTGATTTTTTTATAGCGGACAGATTCTTTATCATAAAAGTTGATAAAGTAAACAAAAGCTGAAGTTTAAAATTAGTTGAATTGAGACCATTTTTTTACAAAACTGATGTAATTAAAGTAAATAAAATTTAATACTTTTTGGTTGATTATTAACTATTAGCGCTGATTCACACCGGAGTGGCAAGTGACAAGTGACGCGTTCCACGCCGTTAACATTAACATTAAATTTGTTATCGCAGTGTGACCTCGTCACTTGTTACTCTGATGTGAACCAGACCTTATTTCTGTTTTGAAACTCTTTGTTTATTTTGAGAAAAAAAATCTGCTTTAACTAACTTCAAACAAACTTTTGTGACTTTGTTAGTTTCAAACGGATGCGACACAAACTTGTAATCGTTTTATATCACTTGCATAAATTTGAAGGAGATTAAATTAAAATTGTAAGTCAAATTTTCTTTATTTATTGATTTAATTTTATCTTTACGTTTTTATTTTATTTGAGTTTAAAAGAGAATTTCATTTTGTGTCATAAATCACAGCAAAAAACTTTTGTAAAAGCTTTCTATCAGAAGAATACTTTATTTAAATAAAATATATCTACCCAATAATTTTACAGCTTCCAACAAAGGTTTTCCGTTTTTAACAGTTCTTGTAAATATATCAGTGCATCCTTTGTAAAAAGTTTTTAGCTTCCATTCGATATGAGATTTTTCAATTTCATGCGGTATTGTTTCCGCCAATATATCACCTAAAATAAAATATTTTGTGTTTATAATAAAAAAATTGATTTACAACAAATTTCCAAATTAAATTTTTCCATTTTAATATTTAATTGTAATTTGATTGCAATTTTTTCTCAATTTTGCCTAATACATCGATTGGCATCAATTAAAATGCAAAAAATACACAGTAAATACATTTCAACTTTAAATAGTTTTTTTTAATAATTTTTATTACATACTTTGTAGTCAAATAATTAATTCAATATTGTAGTTATCTAGTTTAGTTAGGTTTAATTTACCTATACATATTTAAATTTTGTAAACCGCTGCAGTACTCAAATTTAGAAGGTAAATTTATTCGAGCAATATAACTATACGAGTAATTCGTAAATTAGAGTTATTGCTAACTTGGGAGCCTATATTTATGGTTTTTTTAAAATAAAAATTTATTCCTTTATTTCAACAACTTAATTGATAAAGGCAAAAAAAGGAGACAACCAATACAAAGCCTAGTACTGAGGTAAATGTAAAGCAGTATTTTTGTACGCATAGAAATTTCGTCATTAAAAACTAGAAATATTATTATTTTGCTTAAAAGTTTAATTTTTTTTACATTTTTCGTTGATTAAAGCGAATAATGCCCCGAAGATCCGCCCAGGGGTGAAATAATTTAAGAAAATAAAAAAAATTCTCCAGAAACATGTAAAAATTCAGTTTCATTCTCATTAACCAATTTCATTCCTGTAAGTTTGTTAAAATTGCTAAATTAAATATTTAGGAATATTTGCGGCAGCCGCATCTATTGCGTTAAAACATTACTGATATCAAGAATATATAACACTAAAGAATATCCGAAAGTACGCTGAATTTTTGACCAAAATTTGGCAAGAAAAATTACACTTTAAATCCGTGTGCGATTTTTCTCGCAAAAATCCGCCATTTTCTGCTAGTTTTTTCGCTCTGCGATTTTTAGCACAGTGTTAGTTTTTTTTGCGGAGGGGACTGCCACTTTTTTTGCACTCAATACTGCTTTATTCGCACTGCGGTTATTTTAGCACTGCGAGTCTAGCTGCACAACAAAAAAATTAAAACGAGGCGAAGAAAAAATTTTGTGTTTAAATGAGTAAAAGTCGTTTTTTTAATGTGTAGATGTCAAAACTTTTTAGTTTTAATGAAATAAAATAACTTTTCAACGTTTTAAAATTAATTAAAACAAGTTTTGAAGTGTTTTACTCCATTGAAAATGTCTACCAGCGTCTGTTTTTGTTTGTTGTGCAGCTAGAGGTGCAGTGCTGAAAAAATCGCAGTGCGAATAAAACAATATTGAGTGCAAAAAAAGTCGCAGTCCGCACTGCAAGAAAACTAACACTGTCTTAAAATCGTAGCGCAAAAAAACTAGCAGAAAAAATGGCGGATTTTTGCTAGAAAAGTCGCACAAACGTTTGCAAGTGCGACTTTTCTAGCAAAATTTTGGTCAAAAATTTAGTGTACACACCTCAGAATTTTTTTAGTTTTAAAATGTCGTATAGTATTCGTGATCACGGCATATATGTTTTGCTCCGTGGGATAGGTTGTCGGAGGAGCAGCGGCAAAACAGGGCTTCAAAATGAAGGTGCGAATATGGCTAAAAGAATGCCGCGCGGGCGGGTTATTAGAAAGGCGCGGGCGCGTTATTAGACATAAATGCGGGCGTCCCTTTATGCGCATGGGACTCCTTTGGTTTAGAACAATGGATTTTGACCAGGGTGCAGTCGGAAATTCTCTTGGGTTATATATTCTTGCTGATATCAAATGCTCTTCTTACCACTAAATATTTTATAAATACAGCAATTTCAGATAATTTAATTTTATTACTTTAAAAAAGTTTTTAATAAATTTTAACGAATACCTGCGTGGTTTTATAACTTAAACCTTTAACTTAAGAGAAAAATATACGTAGGAAACGTTTAATAAGCCAAGTTTACTGCCAAAATTTTATTATAATAAAAAAAGCTAATTATAACTATAATTCCAAAATATTCGACAAAAAGGTAAATTGCAAATTATTATAAAATTTAGTTTGTTATTTTGACAGTTAAACCAATGTATTTCTGCAATTTTCATTTTCTTTTATTATCTTTACAGTAGTGATGCGCCCCGGCGCTCTGAGCTCCGGAGTGGAGCTTCGCTTTTAGGACCTCCGGAGACCGGAGCAAACCCAGAGTAGTTACGAATATTAAGTTTTGTTATATTTTGAAATGTAACATCTGGTACGGGCTGTAAATATATGGAAATTGGAGCCATCGGAATTTTTCGTGAACTTGGAGTCGCAAACAATGGGAATTTGGAGCTCTTTAAAAAATGTTTCGGGCTCAAATTTAGGCTTCGTTTAAGTTTAAGTCATAGTTTAAGCGAATTTTATTTCGGCACTAAATTCCCGATTTACGTCACCAAGTTACCCACTTATGGCTCCGATTCCCTATTTTTGGCTCCAACTTACGGCTCCAAGTTTTTTTTTGGTTCCATAGACCCTGAATCTAACATATTGTTACAAGATGTAACATTTTGTTGCATCTTGTATTTTTTATTTAATGTGCAGTCGTGTTCAAAAGCTGAAAAAAAAAAAGATTTTGCAGCTATGATGTTGCCCGCATTCCAATAAACTCTTTATTTTCACCGAAACAATAGGATCAAAAAGTCAACAGTGGTGACAATGCTACTTACAAGACTGTGGATTTATAATATTTTTGAAAAGAAGGCATCTAACACAATTTTTTTAATATGAACTCCATGAATGCTAAAACTACCAGTGAAAAAGAATTATTAGTAAACAAAGAAGACTTACTAGTGACATAATAATCATTTTTGTAAAAAAGTGAGATTTTTTTGTTAGACCCATAAAGTTTAATCAAAAGGATACCTACTCATTGTCATTGCATTTTAAGTTATGCTTTAGTTGTTCTTTTACATTATGCGAAAGTTAATAAATATATAAATAAATGTTTCGGTAAAATATGCGTGTTGAATATGAATAATTTTAAAACGTTTATATAGGAAAACTTCCTATTAGTTTTTTTTAAATATACCGTTTTATAATTATGCCTACTAGTCAAGCATTTCAGCAAAAAATTTCGTATTATAAGAATAATTATGACATTCAAGGAATCTCTAAATATTTCGTCAATGTTTAAGTTTGTTCTATATTTTAAACGTGATTTTATTTATTTGTTTCATTTACCTTATGTTTTCGTTTTGAAAACATGGTAATTTTTTAATTGCATAAAGTTGTTTTTGTTGTTGGTAAAATTTTTTGTTTTGTTTATACTCAGATACTTTTTTGTATTATTTCACCGCTTTGTCAGTAATTTTTCACGCAATTGCTTTTTTTTCCGCGAATGCTTGTTTACGTAATAAAATAAAAACCAGTCTACTACAGTAAAGCCATTTTTTCCATAATTTCATTGCGTTTTTACACTGATAATTAAGCCCTTTTTTCGCAGCTAGATTTTTCTAGGGTGTTTTTTTATTTTGTCATTTATCGGCCCTTTTTATGTAGGCGGATACATTTTTATATATACT